>JBBBDQ010012742.1:0-14399 GCA_037127315.1 Ascarosepion bandense
CTCACATTATAATCAGACACATGGATATGTGGTTGCCGCTCTCACATTATAATCAGACACATGGATATGTGGTTGCCGCTCTCACATTATAATCAGACACATGGATATGTGGTTGCCGCTCTCACATTATAATCAGACACATGTGGATATGTGGTTGCCGCTCTCATTATAATCAGACACATGGATATGTGGTTGCCGCTCTCATTATAATCAGACACATGGATATGTGGTTGCCGCTCTCACATTATAATCAGACACATGGATATGTGGTTGCCGCTCTCTGACTAATCAGACACATGGATATGTGGTTGCTGCTCTCACATTATAATCAGACACATGGATATGTGGTTGCTGCTCTCCACATTATAGTAAGACACATGGATATGTGGTTGCTGCTCTCACATTATAATCAGACACATGGATATGTGGTTGCTGCTCTCACATTATAATCAGACACATGGATATGTGGTTGCTGCTCTCACATTATAATCAGACACATGGATATGTGGTTGCCGCTCTCACATTATAATCAGACACATGGATATGTGGTTGCCGCTCTCCCACATTGTAATCAGACACATGGATGTGTGGTTTGCCGCTCTCACATTATAATCAGACACATGGATATGTGGTTGCCGCTCTCACATTATATTCAGACACATGGATATGTGGTTGCTGCTCTCATTATAATCAGACACATGGATGTGTGGTTGCTGCTCTCACATTATAATCAGACACATGGATATGTGGTTGCCGCTCTCACATTATAATAAGACACATGGATATATGGTTGCTGCTCTCACATTATAATCAGACACATGGATATGTGGTTGCCGCTCTCACATTATAATCAGACACATGGATATGTGGTTGCCGCTCTCACATTATAATCAGACACATGGATATGTGGTTGCTGCTCTCACATTATAATCAGACACATGGATATGTGGTTGCACTCTCACATTATAATAAGACACATGGATATGTGGTTGCTGCTCTCACATTATAATCAGACACATGGATATGTGGTTGCCGCTCTCACATTATAATCAGACACATGGATATGTGGTTGCTGCTCTCACATTGTAATCCAGACACATGGATATGTGGTTGCTGCCACATTATAATCAGACACATGGATATGTGGTTGCTGCTCTCATTATAATCAGACACATGGATATATGGTTGCCGCTCACATTATAATAAGACACATGGATATGTGGTTGCTGCTCTCACATTATAATCAGACACATGGATATGTGGTTTGCTGCTCTCACATTATAATCAGACACATGGATATGTGGTTGCTGTCTCACATTTATAATCAAACACATGGATGTATGGTTGCTGCTCTCATTATAATCAGACACATGGATATGTGGTTGCCGCTCTCACATTATAATCAGACACATGGATATGTGGTTGCTGCTCTCACATTATAATAAGGCACATGGATATGTGGTTGCTGCTCTCACATTATAATCAGACACATGGATATGTGGTTGCTGCTCTCCGGCTATAATCAGACACATGGATATGTGGTTGCCGCTCTCACGGCATTATAATCAGACACATGGATATGTGGTTGCCGCTCTCACATTATAATCAGACACATGGATGTGTGGTTACCCGCTCTCACATTATAATCAGACACATGGATATGTGGTTGCCGCTCTCACATTATAATCAGACACATGGATATGTGGTTGCTGCTCTCACATTATAATCAGACACATGGATATGTGGTTGCTGCTCTCACATTATAATCAGACACATGGATATGTGGTTGCTGCTCTCACATTGTAATCAGACACATGGATATGTGGTTGCTGCTCTCACATTATAATCAGACACATGGATATGTGGTTGCTGCTCTCACATTATAATCAGACACATGGATATGTGGTTGCTGCTCTCCACATTATAATCAGACACATGGATATGTGGTTGCCGCTCTCACATTATAATCAGACACATGGATATGTGGTTGCTGCTCTCATTATAATCAGACACATGGATATGTGGTTGCCGCTCTCACATTATAATCAGACACATGGATATATGTGGTTGCCGCTCTCACATTATAATCAGACACATGGATATGTGGTTGCTGCTCTCACATTATAATCAGACACATGGATATGTGGTTGCTGCTCTCACATTATAATCAGACACATGGATATGTGGTTGCTGCTCTCACATTATAATCAGACACATGGATATGTGGTTGCTGCTCTCACATTATAATCAGACACATGGATATGTGGTTGCTGCTCTCACGGTATAATCAGACACATGGATATGTGGTTGCCGCTCTCACATTATAATCAGACACATGGATATGTGGTTGCCGCTCTCACATTATAATAAGACACATGGATATGTGGTTGCCGCTCTCACATTATAATAAGACACATGGATATGTGGTTGCCGCTCTCTCTTAATAATCAGACACATGGATATGTGGTTGCCGCTCTCACATTATAATCAGACACATGGATATGTGGTTGCCGCTCTCACATTATAATCAGACACATGGATATGTGGTTGCCGCTCTCACATTATAATAAGACACCGCTGGATATTGTGGTTGCCGCTCTCCACATTATAATCAGACACATGGATATGTGGTTGCCGCTCTCACATTATAATCAGACACATGGATATGTGGTTACCGCTCTCACATTATAATCAGACACATGGATATGTGGTTGCCGCTCTCACATTATAATAAGACACACATGGATATGTGGTTGCATCTCACATTATAATCAGACACATGGATATGTGGTTGCCGCTCTCCACATTATAATCAGACACATGGATATGTAGTTTGCCGCTCTCACATTATAATCAGACACATGGATATGTGGTTGCTGCTCTCACATTATAATCAGACACATGGATATGTGGTTGCCGCTCTCATTATAATCAGACACATGGATATGTGGTTGCCGCTCTCATTATAATCAGACACATGGATATGTGGTTGCCGCTCTCACATTATAATAAGACACATGGATATGTGGTTGCCGCTCTCACATTATAATCAGACACATGGATATGTGGTTGCCGCTCTCATTATAATCAGACACATGGATATGTGGTTGCTGCTCTCATTATAATCAGACACATGGATATGTGGTTTGCTGCTCTCACATTATAATCAGACACATGGATATGTGGTTGCCGCTCTCACATTATAATCAGACACATGGATATGTGGTTGCTGCTCTCACATTATAATCAGACACATGGATATGTGGTTGCTGTCTCACATTATAATCAGACACATGGATATGTGGTTGCTGCTCTCACATTATAATCAGACACATGGATATGTGGTTGCTGCTCTCACATTATAATCAGACACATGTGGATATGTGGTTGCTGCTCTCACATTATAATAAGACACATGGATATGTGATTGCTGCTCTCACATTATAATCAGACACATGGATATGTGGTTGCTGCTCTCACATTATAATCAGACACATGGATATGTGGTTGCTGCTCTCACATTATAATCAGACATGGATATGTGGTTGCTGCTCTCATTATAATCAGACACATGGATATGTGGTTGCCGCTCTCACATTATAATCAGACACATGGATATGTGGTTGCTGCTCTCACATTATAATCAGACACATGGATGTGTGGTTAACATCTCACATTATAATCAGACACATGGATGTGTGGTTGCTGCTCTCACATTATAATCAGACACATGTGGATGTGTGGTTGCTGCTCTCACATTATAATCAGACACATGGATATGTGGTTGCTGCTCTCACATTATAATCAGACACATGGATATGTGGTTGCTGCTCTCACATTATAATCAGACACATGGATATGTGGTTGCCGCTCTCCACATTATAATCAGACACATGGATATGTGGTTGCTGCTCTCACATTATAATAAGACACATGGATATGTGGTTGCCGCTCTCACATTATAATAAGACACATGGATATGTGGTTGCCGCTCTCACAGTATAGTCAGACACATGGATATGTGGTTGCCGCTCTCACAGTATAATCAGACACATGGATATGTGGTTGCTGCTCTCACATTATAATCAGACACATGGATATGTGGTTGCTGCTCTCACATTATAATAAGACACATGGATATGTGGTTGCTGCTCTCCACATTATAATCAGACACATGGATATGTGGTTGCTGCTCTCACATTATAATCAGACACATGGATATGTGGTTGCCGCTCTCACATTATAATCAGACACATGGATATGTGGTTGCTGCTCTCACATTATAATCAGACACATGGATATGTGGTTGCTGCTCTCACATTATAATAAGACACATGGATATGTGGTTGCCGCTCTCACATTATAATCAGACACATGGATATGTGGTTGCCGCTCTCACATTATAATCAGACACATGGATATGTGGGTGCCGCTCTCACATTATAATCAGACACATGGATATGTGGTTGCCGCTCTCACATTATAATAAGACACATGGATATGTGGTTGCCGCTCTCCACATTATAATAAGACACATGGATATGTGGTTGCCGCTCTCACATTATAATAAGACACATGGATATGTGGTTGCCGCTCTCACATTATAATAAGACACATGGATATGTGGTTGCCGCTCTCACACATTATAATAAGACACATGGATATGTGGTTGCCGCTCTCACATTATAATAAGACACATGGATATGTGGTTGCCGCTCTCCACATTATAATAAGACACATGGATATGTGGTTGCCGCTCTCTCATTATAATAAGACACATGGATATGTGGTTGCCGCTCTCTCATTATAATAAGACACATGGATATGTGGTTGCTGCTCTCGTATAATCAGACACATGGATATGTGGTTGCTGCTCTCACATTATAATCAGACACATGGATATGTGGTTGCCGCTCTCACATTATAATAAGACACATGTGGATATGTGGTTGCCGACTCTCACATTATAATAAGACACATGGATATGTGGTTGCTGCTCTCCACATTATAATCAGACACATGGATATGTGGTTGCCGCTCTCATTATAATCAGACACATGGATGTATGTGGTTGCCGCTCTCACATTATAATAAAGGACACATGGATATGTGGTTGCTGTGCTCTCCCACATTATAATCAGACACATGGATATGCTTGTGGTTGCTATACTCACATTATAATCAGACACATGGATATGTGGTTGCTGCTCACATTATAATCAGACACATGGATATGTGGTTGCTGCTCTCACATTATAATCAGACACATGGATATGTGGTTGCCGCTCTCACATTGTAATCAGACATGGACTGTATGTGGTTGCCGCTCTCACATATAATCAGACACATGGATATGTGGTTGCTGCTCTCACATTATAATCAGACACATGGATATGTGGTTGCTGCTCTCACATTATAATCAGACACATGGATATGTGGTTGCCGCTCTCACATTATAATAAGACACATGGATATGTGGTTGCTGCTCTCACATTATAATCAGACACATGTGGATATGTGGTTGCCGCTCTCACATTATAATAAGACACATGGATATGTGGTTGCTGCTCTCACATTATAATCAGACACATGGATATGTGGTTGCTGCTCTCACATTATAATCAGACACATGGATGTGTGGTTGCTGTCTCATTATAATCAGACACATGGATATGTGGTTGCCGCTCTCACATAATAAGACACATGGATATGTGGTTGCTGCTCTCACATTATAATCAGACACATGGATATGTAGTTGCCGCTCTCACATTATAATAAGACACATGGATATGTGGTTACTGCTCTCACATTATAATCAGACACACTGGATATGTGGTTGCTGCTCTCACATTATAATCAGACACATGGATATGTGGTTGCTGCTCTCACATTACATAATCAGACACATGGATATGTGGTTGCCGCTCTCACATTATAATAAGACACATGGATATGTGGTTGCTGCTCTCACATTATAATCAGACACACACATGGATATGTGGTTGCTGCTCTCACATTATAATAAGACACATGGATATATGGTTGCTGCTCTCATTATAATCAGACACATGGATATGTGGTTGCTGCTCTCTCATTATAATCAGACACATGGATATATGGTTACTACTCTCACCGTATAATCAGACACATGGATATGTGGACACCAGCTCTCACATTATAATCAGACACATGGATATATGGTTGCCGCTCTCACATTATAATCAGACACATGGATATTATGGTTGCTGCTCTCACATTATAATCAGACACATGGATATGTGGTTGCTGCTCTCTCATTATAATCAGACACATGGATATGTGGTTGCTGCTCTCCATTATAATCAGACACATGGATATGTGGTTGCCGCTCTCACATTATGATCAGACATGGATATGTGGTTGCTGCTCTCACATTATAATCAGACACATGGATATGTGGTTGCTGCTCTCACATTATAATCAGACACATGGATATGTGGTTGCTGCTCTCACATTATAATCAGACACATGGATATGTGGTTGCTGCTCTCCATTATAATCGGACACACATGGATATGTGGTTGCCGCTCTCACATTATAATCAGACACATGGATATGTGGTTGCTGCTCTCACCCAGTATAATCAGACACATGGATGTGTGAACACTTATCTCTCATTATAATCAGACACATGGATATGTGGTTGCTGCTCTCTCATTATAATCAGACACATGGATATGTGGTTGCTGCTCTCACATTATAATCAGACACATGGATATGTGGTTGCTGCTCTCCCGGTATAATCAGACACATGGATATGTGGTTGCTGCTCTCACATTATAATCAGACACATGGATATGTGGTTGCTGCTCTCATTATAATCAGACACATGGATATGTGGTTGCTGCTCTCACATTATGACATGGATATGTGGTTGCTGCTCTCATTATAATCAGACACATGGATATGTGGTTGCTGCTCTCACATTGTAATCAGACACATGGATATGTGGTTGCTGCTCTCCATTATAATCAGACACATGGATATGTGGTTGCTGCTCTCATTATAATCGGGCATGGATATGTGGTTGCTGCTCTCACATTATAATCAGACACATGGATATGTGGTTGCTGCTCTCACATTATAATCAGACACATGGATATGTGGTTCACTCTCTCATTATAATCAGACACATGGATATGTGGTTGCTGCTCTCCACATTATAATCAGACACATGGATATGTGGTTGCTGCTCTCTCATTATAATCAGACACATGGATGTGTGGTTGCTGCTCTCACATTATAATCAGACACATGGATATGTGGTTGCTGCTCTCTCATTATAATCAGACACATGGATATGTGGTTGCTGCTCTCACATTATAATCAGACACATGGATGTGTGTAGTTTTGTCTCACATTATAATCAGACACATGGATATGTGGTTGCTGCTCTCACATTATAATCAGACACATGGATATGTGGTTGCCGCTCTCACATTATAATCAGACACATGGATATGTGGTTGCTGCTCTCACATTATAATCAGACACATGGATATGTGGTTGCTGCTCTCATTGTAATCAGACACATGGATATGTGGTTGCTGCTCTCACATTATAATCAGACACGTGGATATGTGGTTGCTGCTCTCACATTATAATCAGACACATGGATATGTGGTTGCTGCTTTCTCTCATTATAATCAGACACATGGATATGTGGTTGCTGCTCTCACATTATAATCAGACACATGGATATGTGGTTTGCCGCTCTCACATTATAATAAGACACATGGATATGTGTAGTTTATGCTCTCACATTATAATCAGACACATGGATATGTGGTTGCTGCTCTCACATTATAATCAGACACATGGATATGTGGTTGCTGCTCTCTCATTCTAATCAGACACATGGATATGTGGTTGCTGCTCTCACATTATAATCAGACACATGGATATGTGGTTGCTGCTCTCCACCCCATTATAATCAGACACATGTGGATATGTGGTTGCTGCTCTCACATTATAATCAGACACATGGATATGTGGTTGCTGCTCTCATTGTAATCAGACACATGGATATGTAGTTTGCTGCTCTCACAGTATAATCAGACACATGGATGTGTGGTTGCTGCTCTCACATTATAATAAGACACATGGATATGTGGTTGCTGCTCTCTCATTATAATCAGACACATGGATATGTGGTTTGCTGTCTCACATTATAATCAGACATGGATATGTGGTTGCCGCTCTCACATTATAATAAGACACATGGATATATGGTTGCTGTCTCCACCGGTATAATCAGACACATGGATATGTGGTTGCTGCTCTCACACATTATAATCAGACACATGGATATGTGGTTGCTGCTCTCTCATTATAATCAGACACATGGATATGTGGTTGCTGTCTCCACATTATAATCAGACACATGGATATGTGGTTGCTGCTCTCATTATAATCAGACACATGGATATGTGGTTTTGCCGCTCTCACATTATAATCAGACACATGGATATGTGGTTGCTGCTCTCATTATAATCAGACACATGGATGTATGTGGTTGCCGCTCTCACATTATAATAAGACACATGGATATGTGGTTGCTGCTCTCACATTATAATCAGACACATGGATATGTGGTTGCTGTCTCACATTATAATAAGACACATGGTGTGGTTGCTGCTCTCACATTATAATAAGACACATGGATATGTGGTTGCTGCTCTCACATTATAATCAGACACATGGATGTGTGGTTGCCGCTCTCACATTATAATAAGACACATGGATATGTGGTTGCTGCTCTCATTATAATCAGACACATGGATATGTGGTTGCTGCTCTCACATTATAATCAGACACATGGATATGTGGTTGCTGCTCTCACATTATAATCAGACACATGGATATGGTTTGCTGCTCTCTCATTATAATCAGACACATGGATATGTGGTTGCCGCTCTCACATTATAATAAGACACATGGATATGTGGTTGCCGCTCTCATTATAATCAGACACATGGATATGTGGTTGCTGCTCTCACATTATAATAAGACACATGGATATGTGGTTGCTGCTCTCACATTATAATAAGACACATGGATATGTGGTTGCTGCTCTCACATTATAATCAGACACATGGATATGTGGTTGCCGCTCACATTATAATAAGACACATGGATATGTGGTTGCTGCTCTCCGTATAATCAGACACATGGATATGTGTGGTTTGCTGCTCTCTCACATTATAATCAGACACATGGATATGTGGTTGCTGCTCTCTCATTATAATCAGACACATGGATATGTGGTTGCTGCTCTCTCATTATAATCAGACACATATAGATGTGTGGTTGCCGCTCTCACATTATAATAAGACACATGGATATATGGTTGCTGCTCTCATGTAATCCAGACACATGGATATGTGGTTGCTGCTCTCACATTATAATAAGACACATGGATATGTGGTTGCTGCTCTCACATTATGTTAAGACACATGGATATGTGGTTGCTATCTCACATTATAATCAGACACATGGATATGTGGTTGCTATCTCACATTATAATCAGACACATGGATATGTGGTTGCTGCTCTCACATTATAATAAGACACATGGATATGTGGTTGCTGCTCTCACATTATAATAAGACACATGGATATGTGGTTGCTGCTCTCCATTATAATCAGACACATGGATATGTGGTTGCTGCTCTCACATTATAATCAGACACATGGATATGTGGTTGCTGCTCTCACATTATAATAAGACACATGGATATGTATGGTTTGCTGCTCTCACATTATAATAAGACACATGGATATGTGGTTGCTGCTCTCTCATTATAATCAGACACATGGATATGTGGTTGCTGCTCTCACATTATAATAAGACACATGGATATGTGGTTGCTGCTCTCACATTATAATAAGGCACATGGATATGTGGTTGCTGCTCTCACATTATAATAAGACACATGGATATGTGGTTGCTGCTCTCACATTATAATCAGACACATGGATATGTGGTTGCTGCTCTCACATTATAATAAGACACATGGATATGTGGTTGCTGCTCTCATTATAATAAGACACATGGATATGTGGTTGCTGCTCTCACATTATAATCAGACACATGGATATGTGGTTTGCTGCTCTCACATTATAATCAGACACATGGATGTATGGTTGCTGCTCTCACATTATAATAAGACACATGGATATGTGGTTGCTGCTCTCACATTATAATAAGACACATGGATATGTGGTTGCTGCTCTCTCATTATAATCAGACACATGGATATGTGGTTGCCGCTCTCATTATAATAAGACACATGGATATGTGGTTGCTGCTCTCACATTATAATCAGACACATGGATATGTGGTTGCTGCTCTCACATTATAATAAGACACATGGATATGTGGTTGCTCGCTCTCACATTATTAAGACACATGGATATGTGGTTGCTGCTCTCACATTATAATCAGACACATGGATATGTGGTTGCTGCTCTCACATTATAATCAGACACATGGATATGTGGTTGCTGCTCTCACATTATAATCAGACACATGGATATGTGGTTGCTGCTCTCTCATTATAATCCAGACACATGGATATGTGGTTGCCGCTCTCATTATAATAAGACACATGGATATGTGGTTGCTGCTCTCACATTATAATCAGACACATGGATATGTGGTTGCTGCTCTCACATTATAATAAGACACATTATTGAATGTATGGTTGCTGCTCTCACACATTATAATAAGACACATGGATATGTGGTTGCTGCTCTCACATTATAATCAGACACATGGATATGTGGTTGCCGCTTTCTACATTATAATAAGACACATGGATATGTGGTTGCCGCTCTCACATTATAATAAGACACATGGATATGTGGTTGCCGCTCTCCACATTATAATCAGACACATGGATATGTGGTTGCCGCTCTCACATTATAATCAGACACATGGATATGTGTGGTTGCTCTCACATTATAATCAGACACATGGATATGTGGTTGCTGCTCTCACATTATAATCAGACACATGGATGTGTGGTTGCTGCTCTCTCATTATAATCAGACACATGGATATGTGGTTGCCGGCTCTCACATTATAATAAGACACATGGATATGTGGTTGCTGCTCTCACATTATAATCAGACACATGGATATGTGGTTGCTGCTCTCACATTATAATAAGACACATGGATATGTGGTTGCGCATGCATTATAATAAGACACACATGGATATGTGGTTGCTGCTCTCACATTATAATAAGACACATGGATATGTGGTTGCTGCTCTCACATTATAATCAGACACATGGATATGTGGTTGCTGCTCTCACATTATAATCAGACACATGGATATGTGGTTGCTGCTCTCACATTATAATCAGACACATGGATATGTGGTTGCTGCTCTCACATTATAATCAGACACATGGATATGTGGTTGCTGTCTCTCATTATAATCAGACACATGGATATGTGGTTGCCGCTCTCATTATAATAAGACACATGGATATGTGGTTGCTGCTCTCACATTATAATCAGACACATGAATGTGTGGTTGCCGCTCTCATTATAATAAGACACATGTGGATATGTGGTTACTGCTCTCACATTATAATCAGACACATGGATATGTGGTTGCTGCTCTCACATTATAATCAGACACATGGATATGTAGTTTGCTATATACATTATAATCCAGCAGCCAGACACATGGATATGTGGTTGCCGCTCTCCACATTATAATCAGACACATGGATATGTGGTTGCCGCTCTCACATTATAATCAGACACATGGATATGTGGTTGCTGCTCTCACATTATAATCAGACACATGGATATGTGGTTGCTGCTCTCACATTATAATCAGACACATGGATATGTGGTTGCTGCTCTCACATTATAATCAGACACATGGATGTGTGGTTGCTGCTCTCACATTATAATCAGACACATGGATATGTGATTGCCGCTCTCACATTATGATACGACACATGGATATGTAGTTGCTGCTCTCACATTATAATCAGACATGGATATGGTTGCTGCTCTCACATTATAATCAGACACATGGATATGTGGTTGCTGCTCTCACATTATAATCAGACACATGGATATGTGGTTGCCGCTCTCACATTATAATAAGACACATGGATATGTGGTTGCCGCTCTCCGTATAATCAGACACATGGATGTGTGGTTGCTGCTCTCACATTATAATAAGACACATGGATATGTGGTTGCTGCTCTCACATTATAATAAGACACATGGATATATGGTTGCTGCTCTCATTATAATCAGACACATGGATATGTGGTTGCTGCTCTCACATTATAATCAGACACATGGATATGTGGTTGCTGCTCTCACATTATAATCAGACACATGGATATGTGGTTGCCGCTCTCACATTATAATCAGACACATGGATATGTGGTTGCCGCTCTCACATTATAATAAGACACATGGATATGTGGTTGCTGCTCTCCATTATAATCAGACACATGGATATGTGGTTGCCGCTCTCACATTATAATCAGACACATGGATATGTAGTTGCTGCTCTCACATTATAATCAGACACATGGATATGTGGTTGCTGCTCTCACATTATAATCAGACACATGGATATGTGGTTGCTGCTCTCACATTATAATCAGACACATGGATATGTGGTTGCCGCTCTCACATTATAATCAGACACATGGATATGTGGTTGCCGTATCACATTATAATAAGACACATGGATATGTGGTTGCTGCTCTCACATTATAATCAGACACATGGATATGTGGTTGCCGCTCTCACATTATAATCAGACACATGGATATGTGGTTGCTGCTCTCACAGTATAATCAGACACATGGATATGTGGTTGCTGCTCTCCATTATAATCAGACACATGGATATGTGGTTGCTGCTCTCACATTATAATCAGACACATGGATGTGTGGTTGCCGCTCTCACATTATAATCAGACACATGGATAATGACAATTTTGCTGCTCTCACATTATAATCAGACACATGGATATGTGGTTGCTGTCTCTCACATTATAATAAGGCACATGGATATGTGGTTGCTGCTCTCACATTATAATAAGACACATGGATGTGTGGTTGCTGCTCTCACATTATAATCAGACACATGGATATGTGGTTGCTGCTCTCACATTATAATCAGACACATGGATATGTGGTTGCTGCTCTCACATTATAATCAGACACATGGATATGTGGTTGCCGCTCTCACGATGTAATCAGACACATGGATATGTGGTTGCCGCTCTCACATTATAATAAGACACATGGATATGTAGTTTGCTGCTCTCACATTATAATCAAAAAGACACATGGATATGTGGTTGCTGCTCACATTATAATCAGACACATGGATATGTGGTTGCCGCTCTCACATTATAATAAGACACATGAATATGTGGTTGCCGCTCTCCACATTATAATCAGACACATGGATATGTGGTTGCTGCTCTCACATTATAATAAGACACATGGATATGTGGTTGCTGCTCTCATTATAATAAGACACATGGATATGTGGTTGCTGCTCTCACATTGTAATCAGACACATGGATATGTGGTTGCTGCTCTCACATTATAATCAGACACATGGATATGTGGTTGCTGCTCTCACATTATAATCAGACACATGGATATGTGGTTGCTGTCTCACATTATAATAAGGCATGGATATGTGGTTGCTGCTCTCACATTGTAATCAGACACATGGATATGTGGTTGCTGCTCTCACATTATAATCAGACACATGGATATGTGGTTGCTGCTCTCACATTATAATCAGACACATGGATATGTGGTTGCCGCTCTCACATTATAATAATAAGACACATGGATATGTGGTTGCCGCTCTCATTATAATCAGACACATGGATATGTGGTTGCTGCTCTCACATTATAATAAGACACATGGATATGTGGTTGCTGCTCTCACATTATAATAAGACACATGGATATGTGGTTGCTGCTCTCATTATAATCAGACACATGGATATGTGGTTGCTGCTCTCACATTATAATCAGACACATGGATATGTGGTTGCTGCTCTCACATTATAATCAGACACATGGATATGTGGTTGCTGCTCTCACATTATAATCAGACACATGGATATGTGGTTGCTGCTCTCCATTATAATCAGACACATGGATATGTGGTTGCTGCTCTCACATTATAATCAGACACATGGATATGTGGTTGCCGCTCTCACATTATAATCAGACACATGGATATGTGGTTGCTGCTCTCACATTATAATCAGACACATGGATATGTGGTTGCTGCTCTCACATTATAATCAGACATGGATATGTGGTTGCTGCTCTCTACATT
>JBBBDQ010012746.1:0-21868 GCA_037127315.1 Ascarosepion bandense
ATAATAATAATTATTAATGTGTGCTCTTTAATAGCGTTTAACTTATTTTCTGACACATATTAGGTAATCTTTTATATGCATATAATTAATGTGTGCTCTTTATCAATGTTTAACTTGTTTTCTGACATACATATTAGCTGACCTTTGGTGACATACATAATAATTAATGTGTGCTCTTTAATAGCGTTTAACTTATTTTTCGACATACATATTAGGTGACCTTTAAAGCATAATAATTAATGCGTTTCTTAATAACGTTTAACTTATTTTCTGACATACATATTAGCTGACCTTTGGTATACATAATAATTAATGTGTGCTCTTTAATAATGTTTAACTTATTTTCTGACATACATATTAGGTGACCTTTGGTATGCATAATAATTAATGTGTGCTCTTTAATAACGTTTAACTTATTTTCTGACATACATATTAGGTGACCTTTGGTATACATAATAATTAATGTGGTGTTTTAATAACGTTTAACTTATTTTCTCTATTATACATATTAGGTGACCTTTGGTAGCATAATAATTAATGTGCTCTTTAATAACGTTTTAATTCATTTTATTATACATATTAGCACCTTTGGTATACATAATAATTAATGTGTGTTCTTTAATAACGTTTAACTTATTTTCTCACATACATATTAGGTGACCTTGGTATACATAATAATTAATGTGTGCTCTTTAATAACGTTTAACTTATTTACATACATATTAGGTGACCTCTTTTGGTATACATAATAATTAATGCGTGCTCTTTAATAACGTTTAATCATTTCTCTGACATACATATTAGGTGACCTTTGGTATACATACACTAATGTGTGCTCTTTAATAACGTTTAACTTATTTTCTGACATACATATTAGGTGACCTTTGGTATACATAACAATTAATGTGTGCTCTTTAATAACGTTTAACTTATTTTCTGACATACATATTAGGTGACCTTGGGCGTATAATAATTAATGTGTGCTCTTTAATAACGTTTAACTTATTTTCTGACATACATATTAGGTGACCTTTTGGTATGGCTAATAATCAATGTAAGCCTTTAATAACGTTTAACTTATTTTCTTGACACATATTAGGCACCTTGTACATAATTAACAAAAGCCTTAACAATGTTTAACTTATTTTCTTTATATACATGCTTAGTGACCTTTGGTATGCATAATACCATCGCGCTCTTTAATAACGTTTAACTTATTTTCTAATATACATATTAGTAGACCTTTGGCATACATAATAATTAATGTGTGCTCTTTAATAACGTTTAACTTGTCTTTCATATATGGCTATATTAGGTGACCTTTGCATGGCTATTAACGAATGTGTGCTCTTTAATAACGTTTAACTTATTTTCTGACATACATATTAGGTATCTTGTATATAATAATTAATGTGTGCTCTTTAATAACGTCGAACTTATTTTCGACATATGTATTAGGTGACCTTGCATACATAATAATTAATGTGTGCTCTTTAATAACGTTTAACTTATTTTCTGACATACACATTAGGTGACCTTGGCATGCATAATAATTAATGTGTGCTCTTTAATAACGTTTAACTTATTTTCTGACATACATATTAGGTGACCTTGGTATGCATAATAATTAATGTGCTCAATAACGTTTAACTTATTTTTCCGTTATTGTTACGTCAGGTGACCTTTGGTATGCATAATAATTAATGTTTTTTAATAACGTTTAACTTATTTTCTGACATACAAGTATTAGGTGACCTTTGGTAATATGCATAATAATTAATGTGTGCTTCTTAATAACGTTTTAACTTATTTTCTGACACATATTAGGTGACCTCAGCACATAATAATTAATGTGTGCTCTTTAATAACGTTTAACTTATTTTCTGACATACATATTAGGTGACCTTGTGCACATAATAATTAATGTGTGCTCTTTAATAACGTTTAACTTATTTTCTGACATACATATTATGACCTTTTGGTATGCATAATAATTAATGTGTGTTTCCTTTAATAACGTTTAATCTATTTTCTGACACATATTAGGTAAGATCTTGGCATGCATAATAAATTAATGTGTGCTCTTTAATAACGTTTAACTTATTTTCCGACATACATATTAGGTGACTCTTGGTATGCATAATAATTAATGTGTACTTCTTAATAACGTTTAACTTATTTTCTGACATACATATTAGGTGACCTTTGTATACATAATAATTAATGTATTTTAATAACGTTTAACTTATTTTCTGACATACATATTAGTGACCTTGGTATGCATAATAATTAATGTGTGCTCTTTAATAACGTTTAACTTATTTTCTGACATACATATTAGTGACCTTTGGCATACATAATAATTAATGTGTGCTCTTTAATAACGTTTAACTTATTTTCGATATATTAGCCGACCTTTTGGTATGCGCAATAATTAATGTGTGCTCTTTAATAACGTTTAACTTATTTTCTGACATACATATTAGCTGACCTTTGGTATACATAATAATTAATGTGTGCTTTAACAACGTTTAACTTATTTTCTGACATACATATTAGTCAATTCTGTAATAATATACAATAATTAATGTGTGCTCTTTAATAACGTTTAACTTATTTTCTGGATATACATATTAGTTGACCTTGTGTATACATAATAATTAATGGGTGCCTTTAATAACGTTTAACTTATTTTTCCGACATACATATTAGGTGACCTTGCAGTAATAATTAATGTGTGCTCTTTAATAACGTTTAACTTATTTTCTGACATACATATTAATACGACCTTGTGCATACATAATACTAATGTGTGCCTTAACAACGTTTAACTTATTTTCTGGGACATACATATTAGCTGACCTTTGGTATACATAATAATTAATGTGTGCTCTTTAATAACGTTTAACTTATTTTCTGGACATGTTACAGCTATTGACCTTTGGGTATACATAATAATTAACGTGTGCTCTTTAACAACGTTTAACTTATTTCTGGACATACATATTAGCTTGACCTGTATACATAATAATTAATGTGTGCTCTTTAATAACGTTTAGAAATCTCATTTTCGACATACATATTAGAATAACTTTTGCATATAATAATTAATGTGCTCTTTAATAACGTTTAACTTATTTTCTGACATACATATTAGGTGACCTTGTATGCATAATAATTAATGTGTGCTCTTTAATAATGTTTAACTTATCTTCTGGACATACATATTAGGTGACCTTTGCATAATATAATAATTAGCCGTGTGCTCTTTTAACAATCATTTTTTAACTTATTTTCTGACATACTATTAGGTGACCCTGTATGCATAATAATTAATGTGTGCTCTTTAATAACGTTTAACTTATTTTTCATACATATTAAAGACCTTAGTATGCATAATAATTAATGTGTGTTTTAACAACGTTTAACTTATTTTCTGACATACATATTAGGTGACCTTTTTGGTATGCATAATAATTAATGGTGCTCTTTAATGCTGTTTAACTTATTTTCCGACATACATATTAGGTGACCTTGGTACATATAATAATTAATGTGTGCTCTTTAATAACGTCGAATTTATTTTCTGACATATTAGGTAACTTTGGTATACATAATAATTAATGTGTGCTCTTTAATAACGTTTTAAATCGGGTTTTCCGACATACATATTAGGCACCTTGGTATGCATAATAATTAATGTGTCTTTTTAATAACGTTTAACTATTTTCTTATTACGAGTTAGGTGACCTTGTATGCATAATAATTAAATGTGTTATTTTTTAATAACGTTTAACTACTCTTTCACATACATATTAGGCGACCTTTAATAAGTAATAATTAATGTGCTCGAATAATGTTTAACTTATTTTTTCTGACAGATATATTAGGTGACCTTTGGTATGCATAATACCACGTGCCCTTTAATAACGTTTAACTTATTTTCTGACATATTAGGTATCTTTGGTATACATATAATTAATGTGTGCTCTTTTAATAACGTTTAACTTCTATTTTCGACATATATATTAGGTGACCTTTGGTATACATAATAATTAATGTGTGCTCTTTAATAACGTTTAACTTATTTTCCTACACATACATATTAGGTGACCTCGGTATGCATAATAATTAATGTGTGTCTCTTAATAACGTTTAACTTATTTTCTGACATACATATTAGGTGACCTTTGGTATACATAATAATTAATGTGTCTTTTAATAACGCTTTAACTTATTTTCTGACATATATTAGGTAGACTGCATACATAACAATTAATGTGTGCTCTTTAATAACGTTTAATTTATTTCTGACACACATATTAGTGTAGACTTTGTATGCATAATAATTAATGTGTGTCTTTACTAACGTTTAACTTATTTTCTGACATATTAGGTGACCTTTGGTATACAGCATAATTAATGTGCTCTTTAATAACGTTTAACTTATTTTCTGACATACATATTAGGTGACCTTTGGTATACATAATAATTAATGTGTGCTCTTTGCATAACGTTTAATTTATTTTCTGACATACATATTAGGTGACCTTTGGTATACATAATAATTAATGTGCTCTTTAATAACGTTTAACTTATTTTTCTGACATACATATTAGGTGACCTTGGTATGCATAATAATTAATGTGTGCTTTAATAACGTTTAACTATTTTCTGACATACATATTAGTGACCTTGCATACAATAATAATTAATGTGTGCTCTTTAATAGCGTTTAACTTATTTTCAATATACATATTAGGTGACCTTGCATACATAATAATTAATGTGTGTTCTTTAATAACGTTTAACTTATTTTCTACATACATATTAGCTGGACCTCTTGTATACACACCACGTGTGCTCTTTAATAACGTTTAACTTATTTTTCGACATGTTATATTAGGTGACCTTTGGTATACATAAAGCAATGACATGGTGCCTTTAATAACGTTTAACTGTATTTTCTGACATACATATTGTATGACCTTGTATGCATAATAATTAATGTGCTCTTTTAATAACGTTTAACTTAGTTTAGACATACATATTAGGTGACTCGTATGCATAATAATTAATGTGTGCTTCGAATAACGTTTAACTTATTTTCTTCATATACATATATAGGGTGACCTTTGGTATGCATAGACAATTAATGCGTGCTCTTTAATAACGTTTAACTTATTTTCTGACATAATACATATTAGTGACCTTGGTATGCATATAATTAATGTGTGTTTTAATAAACGTTTTAGAATCTTTATTTTCTGACATACATAATAGGTGACCTTTTGGTATACAGCAATTAATGTGCCTCTTATTAAACGTTTAACATATTTTCTGACATACATATTAGGTGACCTTTTGGTATGCATAATAATTAATGTGTGCTCTTTAATAACGTTTAACTTATTTTCGACATACATATTAGTGGATCTTTTGCATGCATAATAATTAATGTGTGCTCTTTAATAACGTTTAACTTATTTTCTGACATACATATTATGTGACCTTGAAGTGCATAACACCATCAAAAGCCTTTAATAACGTTTAACTTATTTTCTGACATACATATTAGGTGACCTTGGTATGCATAATAATTAATGTGTTTTAATAACGTTTAACTTATTTTCAATATACATATTAGTGGACCTTGGTATACATAATAATTAATGTGTGCTCTTTAATAACGTTTAACTTATTTTCTGACATACATATTGTGTGACCTTTGGTATACATAATAATTAATGTGTGCCTTAATAACGTTTAACATATTTTCTGACATATTAGGTGACCCTTTGGTATACATAATAATTAATGTGCTCTTAATAACGTTTAACTTATTTTCTGACATACATATTAGGTGACCTTGGTATGCATAATAATTAATGTGTGCTCTTTAATAACGTTTAACTTATTTTCTGACATACATATTAGGTGAACTTTGGTATACATAATAATTAATGTGCTCTTTAATAACGTTTAACTTATTTTCTGACATACATATTAGGTGACCTTGTATACATAATAATTTAATGTGTGTTTTAATAACGTTTAACATATTTTCTGACATACATATTAGGTGACCTTTGGTATGCATAATAATTAATGTGTGCTCTTTAATAACGTTTAACTTATTTTCTGACATACATATTAGGTGACCTTTTTGGTATGCATAATACTAATGTGTGCCTTTTAATAACGTTTAACTTATTTTCTGACATACATATTAGGACCTTGGTATGTATAATAATTAATGTGTGCTTCACAACGTTTAAAATTTTATTTTTCGACATACATATTAGGTGTGACCTTGTATACATAATAATTAATAAAGGGGTTTTTTAACAACGTTTAACTTATTTCGACATACATATTAGGTGACCTTTGGTATGCATAATAATTAATGTGCTTTTAATAATGTTTAATATATTTAATATACATATTAGGACCTTGTATACATACAATAATTAATGTGCTCTTTAATATGTCGAATTTATTTTCTGACATAGTATTAGCTGACCTTTGGTATACATAATTAATGTGCCTCTTTAATAACGTTTAACTTATTTTCTGACATATTATTAAAGGACCTTGTACATATACACCAATATGCTCTTTAATAACGTTTAATTCCGCCTTTCGACATATATTAGGTGACCTTGGTATGCATAATAATTAATAAAAGTTTTTTAATAACGTTTAACTTATTTTCTGAGTATATATTAGGTGACCTTTGTATAGAGTAATAATTGAAATGTGTGCTCTTTAATAGCGTTTAACTTATTTTCTGACATACATATTAGCTGACCCTTTGCATACATAATAAATCAATGTGCTTTTAATAACGTTTAATTTATTTTCTGACATACATATTAGGTGACCTTGTAGCGGTTATTAACAATTAATGTGCTCTTTATTAATTGTTTAATCAGTTTTCTGACATACATATTAGGTATCCCTTTGGTATAAAATAATAATTGAAGGGGCTCTTTAATACCGTTTAATTTATTTTCTGACATACATATTAGGTGACCTTGGTATACATAATAATTAATGTGTGCTCTTAATAACGTTTAACTTATTTTCTGACATACATATTAGGTGACCTTTGCAGACATAATAATTAATGTGTGCTCTTTAATAGCGTTTAATCATTTATTATACAGTATTAGCTGACCCTTGGTATACATAATAATTAATGTGCGTTTTAATAACGTTTTAACTGCATTTGGACATACACATTAGCTGACTTTTGGTATACATAATAATTAATGTGTGCTCTTTAATAACGTTTAACTTATTTTTCTCTACTATACATATTAATGACCTCGGTATACATAATAATTGGTCAGGTGTTTTAATACGTTTAACTTATTTTTCTGACATACATATTAGGTGACCTTGGTATACATAATAATTAATGTGTGCTCTTTAATAGCGTTTAAACTTATTTTCTGACATGTTCATTAGGTGACTCGGTATACATAATAATTAATATGGTGCTCTTTAATAGCGTTTAACTTATTTTCTGACATACATATTAGCTGACCTTTGTATACATAATAAATTAATGTGTGCTCTTTAATAACGTTTAACTTATTTTCTGACATACATATTAGTGACCTTGGTATGCACAATTAATGTGCTCTTTTAACAACGTTTAACTTATTTTCTGACATACATATTAGCTGACCTTGCATGCATAATAATTAATGTGTGCTCTTTAATAACGTTTAACTTATTTTCTGACATACATATTAGCTGACCTTTGGTATGCATAATAATTAATGGTGCTCTTTAATAACGTTTAACTTATTTTCTGACACATATTAGCTGACTCCTTTGGTATACACAATAATTAATGTGTGCTCTTTACAATGTTTAATCCTATTTTTCTGACACATACATATTACACCCTAAGGCGGCATGCACATCACTGTGTGCTCTTTAATAACGTTTTCAATTTATTTTTCCGACATACATATTAGGTGACCTTTGGTATGCATAAATAATTAATTGTGTGCTCTTTAATAACGTTTAACTTATTTTCTGACACATACATATTAGTAGACCTTTAAAGTGCAGCAATAATTAATATGTGCTCTTAATAACGTTTTAACTGTATTTGACAACATATTAGCTGACCTTTATATACATAATAATTAATGTGCCTTATCATTGCTTAACTTATTTTCTGACATACATAATAGTCACGACTTTGGTATGCATAATAATTAACGGGGTGTTTTAATAACGTTTAACTTATTTTTCTCACATACATATTAGCTGACCTTTTGGTATACATAATAATTAATGTGCCTTTAATAACGTTTAACTTAGTTTTTCAATATACATATTAGTTGACCTTGTATACATAATAATTAATGTGTGCTCTTTAATAACGTTTAACTTATTTTCTTGACATACATATTAGTCAGACCTTTTGGTATACATAATAATTAATGTGTGCTCTTTAACAATGTTTAACTTATTTTTCGACATATACATATTAGCTCGGGACCTTTGGTATGTATAATTATTGGTGTTTTAATAACGTTTAACTTATTTTCTAATATTAATAGCTGACCCTTGTAGCGCATAATTAATGTGTGCTCTTTAATACCCATGAATTTATTTTTCGACATACATATTAGCTGACCTTTATATACATAATAATTAATGTGTGCTCTCAATAACGTTTAATTTATTTTCTGACATACATATTAGCTGACCTTTGTATACATAATAATTAATGTGTGCTTCGAATAACGTTTAACTTATTTTCTGACATACATATTAGGTGACCTTTGGTATGCATAATAATTAAATGCAGGTTTTAATAACGTTTAACTTATTTTCTTCAACATACATATTAGGTGACCTTTTGGTATGCATAATAATTAATGTGCTCTTTAATAACGTTTAACTTATTTTCTGACATATTATTATTAGCTGACCTTTGGTATACATAATAATTAATGTGCTCTTTAATAACGTTTAACTTATTTTCTTCGACATACATATTAGCTGACCTTGGTATACATAATAATTAATGTGTATTTTAATAATGTTTAACTTATTTTTCGACATACATATTAGGTGACCTTTTCAAGCGTATAATAATTAATGTGTGTTTTAATAATGCTTTAACTTATTTTCTCAATATACATATTAGGGTGAAGACCTTGGGTATACATAATAATTAATGTGCCTTTTAACAACGTTTAACTTATTTTTCATTAAGGGTTAAGGTCAGGTGACCTTTTTGCATGCATAATAATTAATTAAAGCTCTTTAATAACGTTTAAATTTATTTCTCTTTCGACATATATTAGCTGACCTTTTCGTATACATAATAATTAACAAAGCCTCTTTTAATAACGTTTAACTTATTTTTCTTATTTACACATATTAGGTATCTTGTATACATAATAATTAATGTGTGCTCTTTAATAACGTTTAACTTATTTTCTGACATACATATTGTGTAATTTTTGTACAGCACAATTAATGTGTGCCCTTTAATAACGTTTAATTTATTTTCTGACATACATATTAGCTGACCTTTGGTATACATAATAATTAATGTGTGCTCTTTAATAACGTTTAACTTAGTTTTCGACATACATATTAGGTGACCTTTGCATACATAATAATTAATGTGTGCTCTTTAATAATGTTTAACTTATTTTCTGACATACATATTAGGTGTATAATCTTTGGTATGCATAATAATTAATGTGTGCTCTTTAATAACGTTTAACTTATTTTCAACATACATATTAGCTGACCTTTGTATACATACACTAATGTGTGCTCTTTAATAACGTTTAACTTATTTTCTTAATATTAACATATTAGTGACCTTTGGTATACATATGAAATAATTGAAGTGTGCTCTTTAATAACGTTTAACT
This sequence comes from Ascarosepion bandense, assembly GCA_037127315.1. NCBI lineage: Eukaryota > Metazoa > Mollusca > Cephalopoda > Sepiida > Sepiidae > Ascarosepion > Ascarosepion bandense. Next base: position 9,921 of record JBBBDQ010012746.1, read on the forward strand.
TATTTTCTGACATACATATTAGGTGACCTTTGGCATGCATAATAATTAATGTGTGCTATTTAATAACGTTTAAATTCATTTTCTTGAAGGGTATATTAGCTGACCTTGGCATATTGTTATTAATTAATGTGTATTTTAATAACGTTTAACTTATTTTCTGACATACATATTAGGTGACCTTGGTATGCATAATAATTAATGTGTGCTCTTTAATAACGTTTAATCCTATTTTTCAATATACATATTAGGTGACTCCTTGTGCATACATAATAATTACGGTGTTTTAATAACGTTTTAACTATTTTTCAATATACATAATAGCATCTTTGTGCGTATAATAATTAATGTGTGCTCTTTAATAACGTTTAACTTATTTTCTGACATACATATTAGCTGACCTTTACATACATAATAATTAATGTGTGCTCTTTAATAACGTTTAATCCTATTTCTTTCGACATACATATTAGAAGGATCTTTGGTATACATAATACCTAATGTGCTCTTTAATAACGTTTAACTTAGTTTTCTGACATACATATTAGGTGACCTTTGGTATGCGCAATAATTAATGTGTGCCTTCAATAATGCTTAACTTATTTTTCGACATACATATTAGGTGACCTTTGCATGTTGAAGTAAGCTAATTACATGTGCTCTTTAATAACGTTTAACTTATTTTTCGACATACATATTAGCTGACCCTTTGGTATGCATAATAATTAATGTGTGCTCTTTTAACAACGTTTAACTTATTTTCTGGACATACATATTAGCTGACCTTTTGGTATGCATAATAATTAATGCGTTCTTCTTTAATAACGTTTAACTTATTTTCTATACATATTAGTCATCTTTGCATACATAATAATTAATGTGTGCTCTTTAATAACGTTTAACTTATTTTCTGACATACATATTAGCTGACCTTTGTATACATAATAATTAATGTGCTCTTTAATAACGTTTAACTTATTTTCTTACATACATATTAGGTGACCTTGGTAATAAAATATAGCAATTAATGTGTGCTCTTTAATAACGTTTAATTTATTTTCTCACATACATATTAGGTGACCTTGTACATAAATAATTAATGTGTGCTCTTTAATAACGTTTAACTTATTTTTCGACAACATATTAGCTGACCTTTGGTATACATAATAAAATTTTTAATGTGTGCTCTTTAACAACGTTTAACTTATTTTCTGATACACATATTAGCTGACCTTTATATACATAATAATTAATGTGTGCTCTTTAACAACGTTTAACTTATTTTCTGACATACATATTAGCTGACCTTTGGTATACATAATAATTAATGTGTGCTCTTTAATAACGTTTTCAATTTTATTTTTCTGACATATATATTAGGTGACCTTGTATGCATAATAATTAATGTGTTCATTGGTCAAGCTAATTTATTTTTCGACATACATATTAGGTGACCTTGGTATACATAATAATTATCAAAAGGTTTTAACGTTTAACTTATTTTCTGGATATTAGCTGACCTTTGCATACATAATAATTACTTTGTAGCTCTTTAGCAACGTTTAACTTATTTTCTGAAGGTAGCTATTAGCTGACCTTTTGGTATGTTACAATAATTAATGTGTGCTCTTTAATAACGTTTAACTTATTTTCTGACATACATATTAGCCGACCTCTTTAGTACATAATAATTAATGTGCTCTTTAATAACGTTTAACTTATTTTCTGACATACATATTAGGTGACCTTTGGTATGCATAATAATTAATGTGCCTTTAATAACGTTTAACTTATTTTCTGACATAAAGCGCTAGTGACCTTTGGTATGCGTACATTTTAATGTGTGCTCTTTAATAACGTTTAACTTATTTTCTGACATACATATTAGCTGACCTTTGGTATACATAATAACAATGTGCTCTTTAATAACGTTTAACTTATTTTCTGACATACATATTAGCTTTATCTTTGCATACATAATAATTAATGTGTGCTTCAATACACCGTTTAACTTATTTTCTTCGACATACATATTAGCTTACCCTTTGCATACATAATAATTAATGTGTGCTCTTTAATAACGTTTAACTTATTTGACACATACATATTAGGTGACTCTTGCATGTACAATAATTTTAATGTGTGCTTCGTAATAACGTTTAACTTATTTTCTGGACATATATTAGGTGACCTTGGTATACATAATTAATGTGTGTTTTAATAACGTTTAACTTATTTTCTGACATACATATTAGCTGACCTTTGTGTATACATAATAATTAATGTGCTTCTTTAATAACGTTTTAACTATTTTCTGACATACATATTAGCTGACCTTGTACACATAATAATTAATGTGTGCTCTTTAATAACGTTTAACTTATTTTCTGACATGTATATTAGTGACCTTCGGTATGCATAATAATTAATGTGTGCTCTTTTATCAACGTTTAACTTATTTTCTGACATACATATTAGGTGACTTTGGTATACATAATAATTAATGTGTGCTCTTTAATAACGTTTGTAACTTATTTTCTGACATACATATTAGTCAGACCTTTGGTGCATATAATAATTAGAAGTTATGTGCCTTTAATAACGTTTAACTTATTTTTCTACACATACATATTAGGTGACCTTTGGTATGTAAGTAACACCACGTGTGCTCTTTAATAAGGTTTAACTTATTTTCTGATATACATATTAGGTAATCTTGCAGGCATAATAATTAATGTGTGCTCTTTAATAAGGTTTAACTATTTTTCTTGAGGACATATATTAGGTGACCTTTGGTGTCATAATAATTAATGTGTGCTCTTTAATAAGGTTTAACTTATTTTCTTGGACATACATATTAGCTGACCTTTGGTATGCATAATAATTAATGTAAAGCCTTTTTTGGTCATATTAACTATTTTCTGACATACATATTAGGTGACCTTTGGTATACACACCATGTGTGCTCTTTAATAAGGTTTGTCTTATTTTCTGACATACATATTAGCTGACCTTACATGCATAATTAATGTGTGCTCTTTAATAACGTTTAACTTATTTTTCTGACATACATATTAGGTGACCTTTTTGGTATGCATATAATAATTAATGTGTGTTTCTTAATAACGTTTAATCTCATTTTCTCTGACATACATATTAGCTTAATCTTTGGTATACATATTACCTGAAATGTGTGCTCTTTAATAACGTTTAATCCTATTTTCTATTTATACATACGCTTTAGGTGACCTTTGTACAAGAAGTAATTAATGTGTGCTCTTTAATAAGGTTTAAAACTTATTTTCTGACATACATATTAGCTGACCCTTTTTGGTATGCATAATAATTAATGTGTGCTCTTTAATAAGGTTTAACTTATTTTCACATACATATTAGCCGACCTTCGGTATGCATAATAATTACCAGTGCTCTTTAACAAGGTTTAACTTATTTTCTGACATACATATTAGCTGACCTTTGGTATGCATAATAATTAATGTGTGCTCTTAATGGTTTAACTTATTTTCTGACATACATAATAATGGACCTTGGTATGCATAATAATTCAATGTGTGCTCTTTAATAACGTTTTCATCCTATTTCTGGACATACATTAGGTGACCTTTGTACGCATAATAATTAATGTGTGCTCTTTAATAATTGTTTAACTATTTTCTGACACATACATATTAGCTGACCTTTGGTATGCATAATAATTAATGTGTGCTCTTTAATAAGGTTTAACTTATTTTCTGACATACATATTAGCTGACCTTTGTATGCATAATAATCATCAGTGCTTCTTAATAAGGTTTAACTTATTTTCTGACATACATATTAGCTGACCTTTGGTATGCATAATAATTAATGTGTGCTCTTTAACAAGGTTTAACTTATTTTCTGACATATTAGGTGACCTTGGTATGTACATGACCAATGTGCTCTTTAATAAGGTTTAACTTATTTTCTGACACACATATTAGGTGACCTTGCATGCATAATAATTAATGTGTGCTCTTTAATAAGGTTTTAATCTTATTTTCTGACATACATATTAGCTGACCTTTGGTATGCATAATAATTAATGTGTGCTCTTTAATAAGTTGTCAGAACTTATTTGACATAAAGTTATTATTAATGACCTTTGGTATGCATAATAATTAATGTGTGCTTCTTAATAAGGTTTAACTTATTTTCTGACATACATATTAGGTGACCTTTGCATGCATAATTAATGTGTGTGCTCTTTAACAAGGTTTAACTTATTTTCTGACATACATATTAGGTGACCTTTTGGTATGCATAATAATTGTCATGTGTTTTAATACAGTTTAACTTATTTTCTGACATACATATTAGCTACATTCCTTTGGTATGCATAATAATTAATGTGTGCTCTTTAATAAGGTTTAACTTATTTTCTGACATACATATTAGCTGACCTTTGGTATGCATAATAATTAATGTGTGCTCTTTAATAACGTTTAACTTATTTTCTGACATGCTATATTGTGTGACCTTTGGCATGCATAATAATTAATGTGCCTTTTAATAACGTTTAACTTATTTTCTGACATACATATTAGCTGACCTTGGTATGCATAATAATTAATGTGTTTTTTAATAACGTTTAACTTATTTTCTGACATACATATTGACCTTTTGCATACATAATAATTAATGTGTGCTCTTTAATAACGTTTTAACTTATTTTCTGACATACATATTAGGTGACCTTGGTATGCATAATAATTAATGTGCTCTTTAATAACGTTTAACTTATTTTCGATACATATTAGCTGACCTTGGTATGCATAATAATTAATGTGTGCTCTTTAATAAGGTTTAATTTATTTTCTGACATACATATTAGCTGACCTTTGGTATGCATAATAATTAATGTGTGCTCTTTAATAAGGTTTAACTTATTTTCTGACATACATATTAGGTGACCTTTTGTATGCATAATAATTAATGTGTGCTCTTTAATAAGGTTTAACTTATTTTCTGACATACATATTAGCTATCTTTTGCATGCATAATAATTAATGTGTGCTCTTTAATAACGTTTAACTTATTTTCTGACATACATATTAGGTGACCTTTGGTATGCATAATAATTAATGTGTGCCTCTTAATAACGTTTAACTTATTTTCTGACATAAGCATATTAGGTGACCTTTGGTATACATAATAATTAATGTGTGCTCTTTAATAAGGTTTAACTTATTTTCTGACATACATATTAGGTGACCTTTTGCACACACACCACGTGCTTTAATACCTGCTTTAACTTATTTTCTTATACACATACATATTAGGTGTGACCTTTGGTATGCATAATAATTAATGTGTGCTTTAATAACGTTTAACTTATTTTCTGACATACATATTAGGTGACCTTTGGTATACATAATAATTAATGTGTGCTCTTTAATACAATAAATCCATTTTCTAATATGTTGTAGACCTTGGTATGTAAATAATAATTAATGTGCTCTTTAACAAGGTTTAATCCTATTTTCTGACATATGATTAGCTTTATCTGTATGCATAATAATTACACGTGCTCTTTAATAAGGTTTAACTTATTTTCTGACATACATATTAGCTGACTCGGTATGCATAATAATTAATGTGTGCTCTTTAATAACGTTTAACTTATTTTCGACATACATATTAGGTGACCTTTAAAAAGGCATAATAATTAATGTGCTCTTTAATAACGTTTAACTTATTTTCTGACATACATATTAGGTGACCTTTTGCATAAGATAATAATTAATGTGTGCTCTTTAATAAGGTTTAACTTATTTTCTGACATACATATTAGGTGACCTGGTATGTATAATAATTAATGTGTGCTCTTTAATAAGGTTTAACTTATTTTCTGACATACATATTAGGTGACCTTTTGGTATGCATAATAATTAATGTGGTGTTTTAACACCTAAGTCAACTTATTTTCTGACATACATATTAGGTGACCTTGTATACATAATAATTAATGTGTGCTCTTTAATAAGGTTTAACTTATTTTCTGACATACATATTAGGTGACCTTGGTATGCATAATAATTAATGTGTGCTCTTTAATAAGGTTTAACTTATTTTCTGACATACATATTAGCTGACCTTGGTATGCATAATAATTAATGTGCTCTTTAATAAGGTTTAACTTATTTTCTGACATACATATTAGCTGACCTTTGGTATGCATAACAATTAATGCGTTTTAATAATGTTTAACTTATTTTACAAGCATATTAGGTGACCTTGGTATGCATAATAATTAATGCTCTTAATAAGGGTTTAACTTATTTTCTGACATACATATTAGCTGACCTTTGGTATGCATAATAATTACCGTGTGCTCTTTAATAAGGTTTAACTTATTTTCTGACATACATATTAGGTGTGACCTTTGGTATGCATAATAATTAATGTGTGCTCTTTAATAACGTTTAACTTATTTTCTGACACATATTAGGTGACCTTGTATATACATAATAATTAATGTGTGCTCCTTTAATAAGGTTTAACCTATTTTCTGGACATACATATTAGGTGACCTTTTGGTATGCATAATAATTGTAATGTGTGCCTTTAACAACGTTTAACTTATCTTTCGACACATATTAGGTGACCTTTTGGTGGCGGTTAATAATTAATGTGTGCTCTTTTAATAACGTTTAACTTATTTTCTGACATACATATTAGGTGACCTTTTGGTATACATACACCAATGCCTTTAATACGTTTAACTGCCTTCGACATAATATATTAGGTGACCTCGGTATGCATAATTAATGTGTGCTCTTTAACAAGGTTTAACTTATTTTCTGACATACATATTACTGACCTTTATATGCATAATAATTAATGTGTGCTCTTTTAATGGTTATTTTAACTTATTTTCAAGGCGTTACACAGCTGACCTTGGTATGCATAATAATTAATGCAGTTTTAATAACGTTTAACTTATTTTCTGACATACTTACACAGGTGTATCTTGGTATGCATAATAATTAATGTGTTCTTTAATAACGTTTAACTTATTTTCTGACATACATATTAGGTGACCTTTGGTATACATAATAATTAATGCGTGCTCTTTTAATAAGGTCAACCTATTTCCCGACATACATATTAGGTGATCTTTGGTATGCATTAATAATTAATGTGCGTTTTAATAAGGTTTAACTTATTTCTTGACATACATATTAGGTGACCTTTGGTATGCATAATAATTAATGTGTGCTCTTTAATAACGTTTAACTTATTTTCTGACATACATATTAGGACTTTTGGTATAATATAATAATTAATGTGTGCTCTTTAATATGTTTAACTTATTTTCTGACATATATATATTATATGACCTTTGGTATGCATATAATTAATGTGCTCTTTAATAAGGTCAACTTATTTCTTTCGGACATACACATTAGCTGACCTTGCATGCATAATAATTAATGTGTGCTCTTTAATGGTTTAACTTATTTTCTGACATACATATTAGCTGACCTTGGTATGCATAATAATTAATGTGTGCTCTTTAATAATGTTTAACTTATTTTCTGACATACATATTAGGTGACCTTTGCATGCATAATAATTAATGTGTGCTCTTTAACAAGGTTTAATTTATTTTCTGACATACACATATTAGCTGACCTTGTATGCATAATAATTAATGTGCTCTTTAATAAGGTTTAACTTATTTTCTGACATACATATTAGCTGACCTTTGGTATGTATAATAATTAATGTGTGCTCTTTAATAAGGTTTAATCCTATTTTCTGACATGGTTGTTGGCTGCTGACCTTTGTACAAAGTATAATAATTAATGTGTGTTTTAATAAGGTTTAACTTATTTTCTGACATACATATTAGGTGACCTTGGTATGCATAATAATTAATGTGTGCTCTTTAATAAGGTTTAACTTATTTTCTGACATACATATTAGCTGACCTTGGCATGCATAATAATTAATGTGTATTTTCAATAAGGTTTAACTTATTTTCTGACATACATATTAGCTGACCTTTGGTATGCAGCACACTAATGTGTGCCCTTAACAAGGTTTAACTTATTTTCTGACATATTAGCTGACCTTTGGTATGCATAATAATTAATGTGTGCTCTTTAATATGGTTTAACTTATTTTCTGACATACATATTAGGTGACCTTTGGTATGTATAATAATTAATGTGTGCTCTTTAATAAGGTTTAATTAGTTTTCTGACATACATATTAGCTAATCTTTGGTATGCATAATAATTAATGTGTGCTCTTTAACAGGTTTAATCCTATTTTCTGACAGGTTATATTAGCTGACCTTTGGTATGTACATAATAATTAATGTGTGCTCTTTAATAAGTTTAACTTATTTTCTGACATACATATTAGCTGACCTTTGCATGTACAATAATTAATGTGTGCCTTTAATAACGTTTAACTTATTTTCTGAATAGTTATTAATATTAGTGACTTTGGTATGCATAATAATTAATGTGTGCCTTTTAATAAGGTTTAACTTATTTTTCTGACATACATATTAGTCAATTTTGCATGCATGGAATAATTAATGTACTTTATCATGTTTAACTTATTTTCTGACACATATTAGGTGACCTTTGGTATGCATAATAATTAATGTGTGCTCTTTAATAAGGTTTAACTTATTTTCTGACATACATATGAAGCACCTTTGGTATGCATATACTAATGTGTGCTCTTTAATAAGGTTTCAACTTATTTTCTGACATATGTCAGGTGGGATCTTCGGTATGCATAATAATTAATGTGTGCTCTTTAATAAGGTTTAACTTATTTTCTGACATACAGATGTATTAGCTGACCCTTGGTATGCATAATAATTAATGTGTGCTCTTTAATAAGGTTGAACTATTTTCTGACACATAGCATATTAGCTGACCTTGGTATGTGCATAATAATTAATGTGTGCTTCTTAATAAGGTTTTAATTTATTTTCTTAGACACATATTAGCCGACCTTTGGTATGCATAATAATTAATGTGTGCTCTTTAAAATAACGTTTAACTTATTTTCTGACATACATATTAGTGACCTTTGGTATGCATAATAATTAATGTGCTCTTTAATAACGTTTTAACTTATTTTCTGACATACATATTAGGTGACCTTTGGTATGCATAATAATTAATGTGTGCTCTTTAATAAGGTTTAACTTATTTTCTGACATACATATTAGCTGACCTTTTTGGTATGCATAATAATTAATGTGTGCTCTTTAATAAGGTTTAAACTTATTTTCTGACATATATATTAGCTGACTTTGGTATGCATAATAATTAATGTGTGCTCTTTAATAAATGTTTAATCTGTTTGGTTTGCTGTTATTAATAGGTGACCTTGCATGGTACAATTTCAATGTGTCTCTTAATAACGTCAACTTATTTTTCGACATACATAATAGTATTTTGACCTTGCAGCAATAATTAATGTGCTCTTTAATAAGGGTTTAACTTATTTTCTGACATACATATTAGTCAGACCTTGGTATGATAATAATTAATGTGCTCTTTAATAACGTTTAACTTATTTTTCGACATGCATATTAGGTGACCTTTGGTATGCATAATAATTACCGTGTGCTCTTTAACAAGGTTTAACTTATTATTGTCGATAATATATTAGGTGACTCGGTATGCATAATAATTAATGTGTGCTCTTTAATAAGGTTTAATCATTTTTCAGACATACATATTAGCTGACCTTTATATGTAATAGCAATTAATGTGCTTTAATAAGGTTTAAATCTCGCTTTCCGACATACATATTAGGTGACCTTTGGTATGCGTTAATAATTTTAATGTGTGCTCTTTAACAAGGTTTAACTTATTTTCTGACACATACATATTAGCTGACCCTTTGGTATGCATAATAATTAAATGTGTGCTCTTTTAACAAGGTTTAACTTATTTTCGACATACATGTATTAGGTGACCTTGGTATGCATAATAATTAATGTGTACTTTAAATGTTGCTTCATCTTTATTTTCTGACATACATATTACTGGACCTTTTGGTATGCATAATAATTAATGTGCTCTTTAATAAGGTTTAACTTATTTTCTGACATACATATTAGGTGACCTTGGTATGCATAATAATTAATGTGCTCTTTAATAAGGTTTAACTTATTTTTCTGACATATATATTAGCTAGACCTTTGGTATGCATAATAATTAATGTGTGCTCTTTAATAAGGTTTAACTTATTTTCTGACATACATATTAGCTGACCTTTTGGTAAAGTAATAATAATTAATGTGTGCCTTACTTAAAGGCTTAACTTATTTTGACATACATATTAGGTGTAGACCTTGTATGCATAATAATTAATGTGTGTTCTTTAATAACGTTTAATCATATTTTCTCTGACATACATATTAGGTGACCTTTTGGTATGCATAATAATTACCAAAGCTCTTTAATAAGGTTTAACCTATTTTCGACATACATATTGAAGTGACCTTGTACATAATAATTAATGTGCTCTTTAACAAGGTTTTTAACTTATTTTCGACATACATATTAGCTGACCTGGCATGTACATAATAATTAATGTGTGCTCTTTAATAACGTTTAAATTGCCTTCTGACATACATATTAGGTGACCTTTGGTATGCATAATAATTAATGTAAGTTTTAACAACGTTTAACTTATTTTCTTGGTACATATTAGCTGACCTTTTGGTATGCATAATAATTAATGGTACTTTAATGTTGTCAACTATTTTTCGATACATATTAGCTGACCTTTATATACAATAATTAAATGTGTGCTCTTTAATAAGGTTTAACTTATTTTCTGACATACATATTAGCTAACTTTGGTATGCATAACAATTAATGTGTGCTCTTTAATAAGTGTTTGAATTTATTTTCTGACATACATATTAGCTGACCTTTGGTAGTATGCATAATAATTAATGTGTGCTCTTTAACAAGGTTTAACTTATTTTCTGACACAGTTACATTAGTGACCTTGTGCCATATTAATTAAATGTGTGCTCTTTAATAAAGGTTTAACTTTCTATTTTCTGACATACATATTAGTCAGACCTTGGCATGCATAATAATTAATGTGTGCTCTTTAATAAGGTTTGTCCTATTTCTGACATACATATTAGGTGACCTTTGTATGCATAATAATTAATGTGTGCTCTTTAATAAGGTTTAATCTTATTTTAATACACATAATAGCTTGGACCTTGGTATGCATAATAATTAATGTGTGCTCTTTAATAAGGTTTAACTTATTTTCTGACATGTATACATATTAGGTGACCTTTGGTATGCACACACTAGCTGTGTGCCTTTAATAAGGTTTAACTTATTTTCTGGACATACATATTAGCTGACCTTTTGGTATGTGCGAAATAATTAATGTGTGCCTCTTAACAAGGTTTAACTTATTTTCTGACATACATATTAGCTGACCTTTGTGTGTATGTGCATATAATAATTAATGTGTGCTCTTTAATAAGGTTCAATTTATTTTCTGACATACATATTAGGTGACCTCAAAAGTGCATAATAATTAATGTATGTTTTAACAAGGTTTAACTTATTTTCTGGACATATACATAGCTACACCTGTATGCATAATAATTAATGTGTGCTCTTTAATAAGGTTTAACTTATTTTCTGGACATACATATTAGCTGACCTTTGTGTATATAATAATTAATGTGTGCTCTTTATTATGTTTAACTATTTTCTGACATACATATTAGCTGACCTTTGGTATGCATAATAATTAATGTGTGCTCTTTAATAAGGTTTAACTTATTTTTCAGACATATGTTTAGTGACCTTTGGTATGCATAATAATTAATGTGCTCTTTAATAAGGTTTAACTTATTTTCTGACACACATAATAGTTTGGACCTGCAT
>JBBBDQ010012747.1:0-10010 GCA_037127315.1 Ascarosepion bandense
ATAATAATAATTAATGTGTGCTCTTTAATAACGTTTAACTTATTTTCTGACATACATATTAGGTGACCTTTGGTATACATAATACCTAATGTGTGCTCTTTAATAGCGTTTAACTTATTTTCTGACACATATTAGGTGACCTTTGGTATGCATAATAATTAATGTGTGCTCTTTAATAGCGTTTAACTTATTTTCTGACATACATAGGTGACCTTTGGTATGCATAATAATTAATGTGTGCTCTTTAATAACGTTTAACTTATTTTCTGACATACATATTAGGTGACCTTTGGTATGCATAATAATTAATGTGTGCTCTTTAATAACGTTTAACTTATTTTCTGACATACATATTAGGTGACCTTTGGTATGCATAATAATTAATGTGTGCTCTTTAATAGCGTTTAACTTATTTTCTGACATACATATTAGGCACTTTTGGTATGCATAATAATTAATGTGTGCTCTTTAATAACGTTTAACTTATCTTTCGACATACATATTAGGTGACCTTTGGTATACATAATAATTAATGTGTGCTCTTTAATAACGTTTAACTTATTTTCTGACATACATATTAGGTGACCTTTGGTATGCATAATAATTAATGTGTGCTCTTTAATAACGTTTAACTTATTTTCTGACATACATATTAGGTGACCTTTGGTATGCATAATAATTAATGTGTGCTCTTTAATAACGTTTAACTTATTTTCTCTAGCATACATATTAGGTGACCCTTTGGTATGCCACAATTAATGTGTGCTCTTTAATAGCGTTTAACTTATTTTCTGACATACATATTAGGTGACCTTTGGTATGCATAATAATTAATGTGTGCTCTTTAATAACGTTTTCAATTTATTTTCTGACATACATATTAGGTGACCTTTGGTATACATAATAATTAATGTAAAGTTCTTTAACAACGTTTAACTTATTTTCTGACATACATATTAGTGACCTTGGTATGCAGCAATAACTAATGTGTGCTCTTTAATAACGTTTAACTTATTTTCTGACATACATATTAGGTGACCTTTGGTATGCATAATAATTAATGTGTGCTCTTTAATAGCGTTTAACTTATTTTCTGACATACATATTAGGTGACCTTTTGCATGCATAATAATTAATGTGTGATCTTTAATAACGTTTAACTTATTTTCTGGACATATATATTAGGTGACCTTTGGTATGCATAATAATTAATGTGTGCCTTAATAACGTTTAACTTATTTTCTGACATACATATTAGGTGACCTTTTGAAGTACAATAATTAATGTGTGCTCTTTAATAACGTTTAACTTATTTTCTGACATACATATTAGGTGACCTTTGGTATGCATAATAATTAATGTGTGCTCTTTAATAGCGTTTAACTTATTTTCTGACATACATATTAGGTGACCTTTGGTATGCATAATAATTAATGTGTGATCTTTAATAACGTTTAACTTATTTTCTGACATACATATTAGGTGACCTTGCAGGTATAATAATTAATGTGTGCTCTTTAATAACGTTTAACTTATTTTCTGACATACATATTAGGTGACCTTTGGTATGCATAATAATTAATGTGTGCTCTTTAATAGCGTTTAACTTATTTTCTGACATACATATTAGGTGACCTTTGGTATGCATAATAATTAATGTGTGCTCTTTAATAACGTTTAACTTATTTTCTGACATACATATTAGGTGACCTTTGGTATACATAATAATTAATGTGTGCTCTTTAATAACGTTTAACTTATTTTCTGACATACATATTAGGTGACTCCTAGTATGCATAATAACTAATGTGTGTTCTTTAATAACGTTTAACTTATTTTCTGACATACATATTAGGTGACCTTTGGTATGCATAATAATTAATGTGTGCTCTTTAATAACGTTTAACTTATTTTCTGACATACATATTAGGTGACTCGGTATGCATAATAATTAATGTGTGCTCTTTAATAACGTTTAACTTATTTTCTGACATACATATTAGGTAATCTTTGCATAAAGTATAATAATTAATGTGTTTTAATAACGTTTAACTTATTTTTGGACATACATATTAGGTGACCTTGGGTATGCATAATAATTAATGTGTGCTCTTTAATAACGTTTAACTTATTTTCTGACATACATATTAGGTGACCTTTGGTATGCATAACAATTAATGTGTGCTCTTTAATAACGTTTAACTTATTTTTCGACATACATATTAGCTGACCTTTGGTATGCATAATAATTAATGTGTGTCTTTTAATAACGTTTAACTTATTTTCTGACATACATATTAGGTGAATTTGCATGCATAATAATTAATGTGTGCTCTTTAATAACGTTTAACTTATTTTCTGACATACATATTAGGTGACCTTTGGTATGCATAATAATTAATGTGTGCTCTTTAATAACGTTTAACTTATTTTCTGACATACATATTAGGTGACCTTGGTATGCATAATAATTAATGTGTGCTCTTTAATGTTTAACTTATTTTTCACATACATATTAGGTGACCTTTGGTATGCATAATAATTAATGTGTGCCTTTTAATAACGTTTAACTTATTTTCTGACATACATATTAGGTGACCTTTGGTATGCATAATAATTAATGTGTGCTCTTTAATAACGTTTAACTTATTTTCTGACATACATATTAGGTGACCTTGGTATACATAATAATTAATGTGTGCTTCGAATAACGTTTAACTTATTTTCTGACATACATATTAGGTGACCTTTGGTATGCATAATAATTAATGTGTGCTCTTTAATAACGTTTAACTTATTTTCTGACATACATATTAGGTGACCTTTGGTATGCATAATAATTAATGTGTGCTCTTTAATAACGTTTAACTTATTTTTCGACATACATATTAGGTGACCTTGGTATGCATAATAATTAATGTGTGCTCTCTTAATAACGTTTAACTTATTTTCTGACATACATATTAGGTGACCTTTGGTATGCATAATAATTAATGTGTGCTCTTTAATAACGTTTAACTTATTTTCTGACATGTATATTAGGTGACCTTGTATACATAATAATTAATGTGTGCTCTTTTAATAACGTTTAACTTATTTTCTGACATACATATTAGGTGACCTTTTGGTATGCATAATAATTAATGTGTGCTCTTTAATAACGTTTAACTTATTTTCTGACATACATATTAGGTGACCTTTGGTATACATAATAATTAATGTGTGCTCTTTAATAACGTTTAACTTATTTTCTGACATACATATTAGGTGACCTTTGGTATAATAATTAATGTGTGCTCTTTAATAACGTTTAAATTATTTTCTGACATACATATTAGGTGACCTTTGGTATGCATAATAATTAATGTGTGCTCTTTAATAACGTTTAACTTATTTTCTGACATACATATTAGGTGACCTTTGGTATGCATAATAATTAATGTGTGCTCTTTAATAACGTTTAACTTATTTTCTGACATACATATTAGGTGACCTTTGGTATGCATAATAATTAATGTGTGCTCTTTAATAACGTTTAACTTATTTTCTGACATACATATTAGGTGACCTTTGGTATGCATAATAATTAATGTGTGCTCTTTAATAACGTTTAACTTATTTTCTGACATACATATTAGGTGACCTTTGGTATGCATAATAATTAATGTGCTCTTTAATAACGTTTAACTTATTTTCTGACATACATATTAGGTGACCTTTGGTATGCATAATAATTAATGTGCTCTTTAATAACGTTTAACTTATTTTCTGACATACATATTAGGTGACCTTTGGTATGCATAATAATTAATGTGTGCTCTTTAATAACGTTTAACTTATTTTCTGATACATATTAGGTGACCTTGGTATGCATAATAATTAATGTGTGCTCTTTAATAACGTTTAACTTATTTTCTGACATATATATTAGGTGACCTTGGTATGCATAATAATTAATGTGTGCTCTTTAATAACGTTTAACTTATTTGGACATACATATTAGGTGACCTTTGGTATACATAATAATTAATGTGTGCTCTTTAATAACGTTTAACTTATTTTCTGACATACATATTAGGTGACCTTTGGTATGCATAATAATTAATGTGTGCTCTTTAATAACGTTTAACTTATTTTCTGACATACATATTAGGTGACCTGGTATGCATAATAATTAATGTGTGCCTTAATAACGTTTAACTTATTTTCTGACATACATATTAGGTGACCTTTGGTATGCATAATAATTAATGTGTGCTCTTTAATAACGTTTAACTTATTTTCTGACATACATATTAGGTGACCTTTGGGTATGCATAATAATTAATGTGTGCTCTTTAATAACGTTTAACTTATTTTCTGACATACATATTAGGTGACCTTTGGTATGCATAATAATTAATGTGTGCACTTTAATAGCGTTTAACTTATTTTCTGACATACATATTAGCTGACCTTTGGTATACATAATAATTACGAAGCCTTTTAATAACGTTTAACTTATTTTCTGACATACATATTAGGTGACCTTTGGTATGCATAATAATTAATGTGTGCTCTTTAATAACGTTTAACTTATTTTCTTTTCTGACATACATATTAGGTGACCTTTGGTATGCATAATAATTAATGTGTGCTTTCTAATAACGTTTAACTTATTTTCTGACATACATATTAGCTGACCTTTGGTATGCATAATAATTAATGTGTGCTCTTTTTAATAACGTTTAACTTATTTTCTGACATACATATTAGGTGACCTTGGTATACATAATAATTAATGTGTGCTCTTTAATAACGTTTAACTTATTTTCTGACATACATATTAGGTGACCTTGGTATACATAATAATTAATGTGTGCTCTTTAATAACGTTTAACATATTTTCTGACATACATATTAGGTGACCTTTGGTATGCATAATAATTAATGTGTGCTCTTTAATAACGTTTAACTTATTTTCTGACATACATATTAGGTGACCTTTGGTATACATAATAATTAATGTGTGCTCTTTAATAACGTTTAACTTATTTTCTGACATACATATTAGGTGACCTTTGGTATACATAATAATTAATGTGTGCTCTTTAATAACGTTTAACATATTTTCTGACATACATATTAGCTGACCTTTGGTATACATAATAATTAATGTGTGCTCTTTAATAACGTTTAACTTATTTTCTGACATACATATTAGGTGACCTTTGGTATACATAATAATTAATGTGTGCTCTTTAATAACGTTTAACTTATTTTCTGACATACATATTAGGTGACCTTTGGTATACATAATAATTAATGTGTGCTCTTTAATAACGTTTAACATATTTTCTGACATACATATTAGGTGACCTTTGGTATACATAATAATTAATGTGAGGCTCTTTAATAACGTTTAACTTATTTTCTGACATACATATTAGGTGACCTTTGGTATACATAATAATTAATGTGTGCTCTTTAATAACGTTTAACATATTTTCTGACATACATATTAGGTGACCTTTGGTATACATAATAATTAATGTGTGCTCTTTAATAACGTTTAACTTATTTTCTGACATACATATTAGGTGACCTTTGGTATACATAATAATTAATGTGTGCTCTTTAATAACGTTTAACTTATTTTCTGACATACATATTAGGTGACCTTTGGTATACATAATAATTAATGTGTGCCTTTAACAACGTTTAACATATTTTCTGACATACATATTAGGTGACCTTTGGTATGCATAATAATTAATGTGTGGTTTTTAACAACGTTTAACTTATTTCGACATACATATTAGGTGACCTTGCATACATAATAATTAATGTGTGCTCTTTAATAACGTTTAACTTATTTTCTGACATACATATTAGGTGACCTTTGGTATACATAATAATTAATGTGTGCTCTTTAATAACGTTTAACATATTTTCTGACATACATATTAGGTGACCTTTGGTATACATAATAATTAATGTGTGCTCTTTAATAACGTTTAACATATTTTCTGACATACATATTAGGTGACCTTTGGTATACATAATAATTAATGTGTGCTCTTTAATAACGTTTAACATATTTTCTGACATACATATTAGGTGACCTTTGGTATACATAATAATTAATGTGTGCTCTTTAATAACGTTTAACTTATTTTCTGACATACATATTAGGTGACCTTTGGTATACATAATAATTAATGTGTGCTCTTTAATAACGTTTAACATATTTTCTGACATACATATTAGGTGACCTTTGGTATACATAATAATTAATGTGCTCTTTTAATAACGTTTAACTTATTTTCTGACATACATATTAGGTGACCTTTGGTATACATAATAATTAATGTGTGCTCTTTAATAACGTTTAACATATTTTCTGACATACATATTAGGTGACCTTGGTATGCATAATAATTAATGTGTGCTCTTTAATAACGTTTAACTTATTTTCTGACATACATATTAGGTGACCTTTGGTATACATAATAATTAATGTGTGCTCTTTAATAACGTTTAACTTATTTTCGACATACATATTAGGTGACCTTTGGTGGCTGCATAATAATTAATGTGTGCTCTTTAATAACGTTTAACTTATTTTCTGACATACATATTAGGTGACCTTTGGTATGCATAATAATTAATGTGTGCTCTTTAATAACGTTTAACTTATTTTCTGACATACATATTAGGTGACCTTTGGTATGCATAATTAATGTGTGCTCTTTAATAACGTTTAACATATTTTCTGACATACATATTAGGTGACCTTTGGTATGCATAATAATTAATGTGTGCTCTTTAATAACGTTTAACTTATTTTCTGACATACATATTAGGTGACCTTTGGTATGCATAATAATTAATGTGTGCTCTTTAATAACGTTTAACTTATTTTCTGACATACATATTAGGTGACCTTTGGTATGCATAATAATTAATGTGCGCTCTTTAATAACGTTTAACATATTTTCTGACATACATATTAGGTGACCTTTGGTATGCATAATAATTAATGTGTGCTCTTTAATAACGTTTAACTTATTTTCTGACATACATATTAGGTGACCTTTGGTATGCATAATAATTAATGTGTGCTCTTTAATAACGTTTAACTTATTTTCTGACATACATATTAGGTGACCTTTGGTATGCATAATAATTAATGTGTGCTCTTTAATAACGTTTAACATATTTTCTGACATACATATTAGGTGACCTTTGGTATACATAATAATTAATGTGTGCTCTTTAATAACGTTTAACTTATTTTCTGACATACATATTAGGTACCCTTGGTATGCATAATAATTAATGTGTGCTCTTTAATAACGTTTAACTTATTTTCTGACATACATATTAGGTGACCTTTGGTATGCATAATAATTAATGTGTACTTTTTAATAACGTTTAACATATTTTCTGACATACATATTAGGTGACCTTGTACATATAATAATTAATGTGTGCTCTTTAATAACGTTTAACTTATTTTCTGACATACATATTAGGTGACCTTTGGTATGCATAATAATTAATGTGTGCTCTTTAATAATGTTTAACATATTGACATACATATTAGGTGACCTTTGGTATGCATAATAATTAATGTGTGCTCTTTAATAACGTTTAACTTATTTTCTGACATACATATTAGGTGACCTTTGGTATGCATAATAATTAATGTGTGCTCTTTAATAACGTTTAACTTATTTTCTGACATACATATTAGGTGACCTTTGGTATGCATAATAATTAATGTGTGCTCTTTAATAACGTTTAACATATTTTCTGACATACATATTAGGTGACCTTGCATGCATAATAATTAATGTGTGCTCTTTAATAACGTTTAATTTATTTTCTGACATACATATTAGGTGACTCTTGGTATGCATAATAATAATGTGTGCTCTTTAATAACGTTTAACTTATTTTCTGACATACATATTAGGTGACCTTTGGTATGCATAATAATTAATGTGTGCTCTTTAATAACGTTTAACATATTTTCTGACATACATATTAGGTGACCTTTGGTATACATAATAATTAATGTGTGCTCTTTAATAACGTTTAACTTATTTTCTGACATACATATTAGGTGACCTTTGGTATACATAATAATTAATGTGTGCTCTTTAATAACGTTTAACATATTTTCTGACATACATATTAGGTGACCTTTGGTATGCATAATAATTAATGTGTGCTCTTTAATAACGTTTAACTTATTTTCTGACATACATATTAGGTGACCTTTGGTATATAATAATTAATGTGTGCTCTTTAATAACGTTTAACTTATTTTCTGACATACATATTAGGTGACCTTTGGTATGCATAATAATTAATGTGTGCTCTTTAATAACGTTTAACTTATTTTCTGACATACATATTAGGTGACCTTTGGCATGCATAATAATTAATGTGTGCTCTTTAATAACGTTTAACTTATTTTCTGACATACATATTAGGTGACCTTTGGTATGCATAATAATTAATGTGTGCTCTTTAATAACGTTTAACTTATTTTCTGACATACATATTAGGTGACCTTTGGTATGCATAATAATTAATGTGCTCTTTAATAACGTTTAACTTATTTTCTGACATACATATTAGCTGACCTTTGGGTATACATAATAATTAATGTGTGCTCTTTAATAATTAACTTATTTTCTGACATACATATTAGGTGACCTTTTGCATGTATAATAATTAATGTGTGCTCTTTAATAACGTTTAACTTATTTTCTGACATACATATTAGTTGACCTTTGGTATGCATAATAATTATCATATTTTAATAACGTTTAACTTATTTTCTGACATACATATTAGGTGCCCTTTGGTATGCATAATAATTAATGTGTGCTCTTTAATAACGTTTAACTTATTTTCTGACATACATATTAGGTGACCTTGTACATATAATAATTAATGTGTGCTCTTTAATAACGTTTAACTTATTTTCTGACATACATATTAGGTGACCTTTGGTATGCATAATAATTAATGTGCTCTTTAATAACGTTTAACTTATTTTCTGACATACATATTAGGTGACCTTTGGTATGCATAATAATTAATGTGTGCTCTTTAATAGCGTTTAACTTATTTTCTGACATACATATTAGGTGACCTTTGGCATACATAATAATTAATGTGTGCTCTTTAATAACGTTTAACTTATTTTCTGACATACATATTAGCTGACCTTTGGTATACATAATAATTAATGTGTGCTCTTTAATAACGTTTAACTTATTTTCTGACATACATATTAGCTGACCTTGGTATACAATAATTAATTTGCAGCTCTTTAACAATGTTGACCATATTTTCTGACATACATATTAGCTGACCTTTGGTATGCATAATAATTAATGTGTGCTCTTTAATAACGTTTAACTTATTTTCTGACATACATATTAGCTGACCTTTGGTATGCATAATAATTAATGTGTGCTCTTTAATAACGTTTAACTTATTTTCTGACATACATATTAGCTGACCTTTGGTATGCATAATAATTAATGTGTGCTCTTTAATAACGTTTAACTTATTTTCTGACATATATATTAGCTGACCTTTGGTATGCATAATAATTAATGTGTGCTCTTTAATAACGTTTAACTTATTTTCTGACATACATATTAGCTGACCTTTGGTATGCATAATAATTAATGTGTGCTCTTTAATAACGTTTAACTTATTTTCTGACATACATATTAGGTGACCTTTGGTATGCATAATAATTAATGTGTGCTCTTTAATAGCGTTTAACTTATTTTCTGACATACATATTAGGTGACCTTTGGTATGCATAATAATTAATGTGTGCTCTTTAATAACGTTTAACATATTTTCTGACATACATATTAGCTGACCTTTGGTATGCATAATAATTAATGTGTGCTCTTTAATAACGTTTAACTTATTTTCTGACATACATATTAGCTGACCTTTGGTATGCATAATAATTAATGTGTGCCTTTTAA
>JBBBDQ010012749.1:0-11955 GCA_037127315.1 Ascarosepion bandense
TGTGTGCTCTTTAATAACGTTTAACTTATTTTCTGACATACATATTAGCTGACCTTTGGTATACATAATAATTAATGTGTGCTCTTTAATAACGTTTAACTTATTTTCTGACATACATATTAGCTGACCTTTGGTATACATAATAATTAATGTGTGCTCTTTAATAACGTTTAACTTATTTTCTGACATACATATTAGCTGACCTTTGGTATGCATAATAATTAATGTAAGTTTTAATAACGTTTAACTTATTTTCTGACATATACATAGTGACCTTGGTATGCATAATAATTAATGTGTGCTCTTTAATAACGTTTAACTTATTTTCTGACATACATATTAGGTGACCTTTGGTATGCATAATAATTAATGTGTGTTCTTTAATAACGTTTAACTTATTTTCTGACATACATATTAGGTGACCTTGGTATGCATAATAATTAATGTGTGCTCTTTAATAACGTTTAACTTATTTTCTGACATACATATTAGGTGACCTTTGGTATGCATAATAATTAATGTGTGCTCTTTAATAACGTTTAACTTATTTTCTGACATACATATTAGGTGACCTTTGGTATACATAATAATTAATGTGTGCTCTTTAATAACGTTTAACTTATTTTCTGACATACATATTAGGTGACCTTTGGTATGCATAATAATTAATGTGTGCTCTTTAATAACGTTTAACTTATTTTCTGACATACATATTAGCTGACCTTTGGTATACATAATAATTAATGTGTGCCTTTAATAACGTTTAACTTATTTTCTGACATACATATTAGCTGACCTTTGGTATACATAATAATTAATGTGTGCTCTTTAATAACGTTTAACTTATTTTCTGACATACATATTAGCTGACCTTTGGTATGCATAATAATTAATGTGTGCTCTTTAATAACGTTTAATCATTTTCTGACATACATATTAGGTGACCTTTGGTATGCATAATAATTAATGTGTGCTCTTTAATAACGTTTAACTTATTTTCTGACATACATATTGTAAGTATCCTTTGGTATACATAATAATTAATGTGTGCTCTTTAATAACGTTTAACTTATTTTCTGACATACATATTAGGTGACCTTTGGTATGCATAATAATTAATGTGTGCTCTTTAATAACGTTTAACTTATTTTCTGACATACATATTAGCTGACCTTTGGTATACATAATAATTAATGTGCTCTTTAATAACGTTTAACTTATTTTCTGACATACATATTAGCTGACCTTTGGTATGCATAATAATTAATGTGTGCTCTTTTAATAACGTTTAACTTATTTTCTGACATACATATTAGCTGACCTTTGGTATACATAATAATTAATGTGTGCTCTTTAATAACGTTTAACTTATTTTCTGACATACATATTAGTTGACCTTTGGTATACATAATACTCCACGTGTGCTCTTTAATAACGTTTAACTTATTTTCTGACATACATATTAGGTGACCTTTGGTATGCATAATAATTAATGTGTGCTCTTTAATAACGTTTAACTTATTTTCTGACATACATATTAGCTGACCTTTGGTATGCATAATAATTAATGTGTGCTCTTTAATAACGTTTAACTTATTTTCTGACATACTATATTAGTTGACCTTTTGCATACATAATAATTAATGTGTGCTCTTTAATAACGTTTAACTTATTTTCTGACATACATATTAGCTGACCTTTGGTATACATAATAATTAATGTGTGCTCTCTAATAACGTTTAACTTATTTTCTGACATACATATTAGCTGACCTTTGGTATACATAATAATTAATGTGTGTGCTCTTTAATAACGTTTAACTTATTTTCTGACATACATATTAGCTGACCTTTGGTATACATAATAATTAATGTGTGTAGTTTTAATAACGTTTAACTTATTTTCTGACATACATATTAGTTGACCTTTGGTATACATAATAATTAATGTGTGCTCTTTAATAACGTTTAACTTATTTTCTGACATACATATTAGCTGACCTTTGGTATACATAATAATTAATGTGTGCTCTTTAATAACGTTTAACTTATTTTCTGACATACATATTAGGTGACCTTTGGTATGCATAATAATTAATGTGTGCTCTTTAATAACGTTTAACTTATTTTCTGACATACATATTAGCTACTCTTGGTATGCATAATAATTAATGTGTGCTCTTTAATAACGTTTAACTTATTTTCTGACATACATATTAGCTGACCTTTGGTATACATAATACTAATGTGTGCTCTTTAATAACGTTTAACTTATTTTCGATGACATATATATTAGCTGACCTTTTGGTATGCATAATAATTAATGTGTGCTCTTTAATAACGTTTATATTTTCTGACATACATATTAGCTGACCTTGGCATACAATAATTAATGTGTGCTCTTTAATAACGTTTAACTTATTTTCTGACATACATATTAGCTGACCTTTGGTATACATAATAATTAATGTGTGCTCTTTAACAACGTTTTCATTTATATTTTCTGACATACATATTAGCTTTCGACCTTTGCATACGTAATAATTAATGTGTGCTCTTTAATAACGTTTACTATATTTTCTGACATACATATTAGCTGACCTTTGGTATACATAATAATTAATGTGTGCTCTTTAATAACGTTTAACTTATTTTCTGACATACATATTAGCTGACCTTTGGTATGCATAATTGTCGTAGCTCTTTAATAACGTTTAACTTATTTTCTGACATACATATTAGCTGACCTTTGGTATACATAATAATTAATGTGTGCTCTTTAATAACGTTTAACATATTTTCTGACATACATTATTAGCTGACCTTGTATAAGTAATAATTAATGTGTGCTTCTTAATAACGTTTAACATATTTTCTGACATACATAGTTTAGCTGACCTTTGGTATATATAATAATTAATGTGTGTTTCTTTAATAACGTTTAACTTATTTTCTGACATACATAATAGGTGACCTTTGGTATGCATAATAATTAATGTGTGCTCTTTAATAACGTTTAACTTATTTTCTGACATACATATTAGGTGACCTTTGGTATGCATAATAATTAATGTGTGCTCTTTAATAACGTTTAACTTATTTTCTGACATACATATTAGGTGACCTTTGGTATGCATAATAATTAATGTGTGCTCTTTAATAACGTTTAACTTATTTTCTGACATACATATTAGGTGACCTTTGGTATACATAATAATTAATGTGTGCTCTTTAATAACGTTTAACTTATTTTCTGACATACATATTAGGTGACCTTTGGTATGCATAATAATTAATGTGTGCTCTTTAATAACGTTTAACTTATTTTCTGACATACATATATTAGGTGACCTTGGTATGCATGTTGTAATTAATGTGTGCTCTTTAATAACGTTTAACTTATTTTCTGACATACATATTAGCTGACCTTTGGTGTATGCATAATAATTAATGTGTGCTCTTTAATAACGTTTAACTTATTTTCTGACATACATATTAGGTGACCTTTGGTATGTACAATAATTAATGTGTGCTCTTTAATAACGTTTAACTTATTTTCTGACATACATATTAGGTGACCTTTGGTATGCATAATAATTAATGTGTGCTCTTTAATAACGTTTAACTTATTTTCTACATACATATTAGGTGACCTTGGTATGCATAATAATTAATGTGTGCTCTTTAATAACGTTTAACTTATTTTCTGACATACATATTAGGTGACCTTTGGTATGCATAATAATTAATGTGTGCTCTTTAATAGCGTTTAACTTATTTTCTGACATACATATTAGGTGACCTTTGGTATACATAATAATTAATGTGTGCTCTTTAATAACGTTTAACTTATTTTCTGACATACATATTAGGTGACCTTTGGTATGCATAATAATTAATGTGTGCTCTTTAATAACGTTTAACTTATTTTCTGGACATACATATTAGGTGACCTTTGGTATACATACACCACGTGTGCTCTTTAATAACGTTTAACTATTTTTCTGACATACATATTAGGTGACCTTTGGTATGCATAATAATTAATGTGTGCTCTTTAATAACGTTTAACTTATTTTCTGACATACATATTAGGTGACCTTTGGTATGCATAATAATTAATGTGTGCTCTTTAATAACGTTTAACTTATTTTCTGACATACATATTAGGTGACTCCTTTGCATGTATAATAATTAATGTGTGCTCTTTAATAACGTTTAACTTATTTTCTGACATACATATTAGGTGACCTTTGGTATGCATAATAATTAATGTGTGCTCTTTAATAACGTTTAACTATTTTCTGACATACATATTAGGTGACCTTTGGTATACATAATAATTAATGTGTGCTCTTTAATAACGTTTAACTTATTTTCTGACATACATATTAGGTGACCTTTTGGTATGCATAACAATTAATGTGTGCTCTTTAATAACGTTTAACTTATTTTCTGACATACATATTAGGTGGACCTGGGTATACATAATAATTAATGTGTGCTCTTTAATAACGTTTAACTTATTTTCTGACATACATATTAGCTGACCTTTGGTATGCATAATAATTAATGGGTGCTCTTTAATAACGTTTAACTTATTTTCTGACATACATATTAGCTGACCTTTGGTACGCATAATAATTAATGTGTGCTCTTTAATAACGTTTAACTTATTTTCTGACATACATATTAGGTGACCTTTGGTATACATAATAATTAATGTGTGCTCTTTAATAACGTTTAACTTATTTTCTGACATACATATTAGGTGACCTTTGGTATGCATAATAATTAATGTGTGCTCTTTAATAACGTTTAACTTATTTTCTGACATACATATTAGGTGACCTTTGGTATGCATAATAATTAATGTGTGCTCTTTAATAACGTTTAACTTATTTTCTGACATACATATTAGGTGACCTTTGGTATGCATAATAATTAATGTGTGCTCTTTAATAACGTTTAACTTATTTTCTGACATACATATTAGCTGACCTTTGGTATACATAATAATTAATGTGTGCTCTTTAATAACGTTTAACTTATTTTCTGACATACATATTAGGTAATCTTTTTGGTATACATAATAATTAATGTGTGCTCTTTTAATAACGTTTAACTTATTTTCTGACATACATATTAGCTGACCTTTGGTATACATAATAATTAATGTGTGCTCTTTAATAACGTTTAACTTATTTTCTGACATACATATTAGCTGACCTTTGGTATACATAATAATTAATGTGTGCTCTTTAATAACGTTTAACTTATTTTCTGACATACATATTAGCTGACCTTTGGTATGCATAATAATTAATGTGTGCTCTTTAATAACGTTTAACTTATTTTCTGACATACATATTAGGTGACCTTTGGTATGCATAATAATTGTGTGCTCTTTAATAACGTTTAACTTATTTTCTGACATACATATTAGGTGACCTTTGGTATACATAATAATTAATGTGTGCTCTTTAATAACGTTTAACTTATTTTCTGACATACATATTATTAGGTGACCTTTGGTATGCATAATAATTAATGTGTGCTCTTTAATAACGTTTAACTTATTTTCTGACATACATATTAGCTGACCTTTTTGCATATAATAATTAATGTGTGCTCTTTAATAACGTTTAACTTATTTTCTGACATACATATTAGCTGACCTTGGTATACATAATAATTAATGTGCTCTTTAATAACGTTTAACTTATTTTCTGACATACATATTAGCTGACCTTTGGTATGCATAATAATTAATGTGTGCTCTTTAATAACGTTTAACTTATTTTCTGACATACATATTAGGTGACCTTTGGTATGCATAATAATTAATGTGTGCTCTTTAATAACGTTTAACTTATTTTCTGACATACATATTAGGTGACCTTTGGTATGCATAATAATTAATGTGTGCTCTTATCAACGTTTAACTTATTTTCTGACATACATATTAGGTGACCTTTGGTATGCATAATAATTAATGTGTGCTCTTTAATAACGTTTAACTTATTTTCTGACATACATATTAGGTGACCTTTGGTATGCATAATAATTAATGTGTGCTCTTTAATAACGTTTTAACTTATTTTCTGACATACATATTAGGCATCTGTATACATAATAATTAATGTGTGCTCTTTACAACGTTTAACTTATTTTCTGACATACATATTAGGTGACCTTTGGTATGCATAATAATTAATGTGTGCTCTTTAATAACGTTTAACTTATTTTCTGACATACATATTAGCTGACCTTTGGTATACAATAATTAATGTGTGCTCTTTAATAACGTTTAATTTATTTTCTGACATACATATTAGCTGACCTTTGGTATACATAATAATTAATGTGTGCTCTTTAATAACGTTTAACTTATTTTCTGGACATACATATTAGCTGACCTTTGGTATGCATAATAATTAATGTGTGCTCTTTAATAACGTTTAACTTATTTTCTGACATACATATTAGGTGACTCGGTATGCATAATAATTAATGTGTGCTCTTTAATAACGTTTAACTTATTTTCTGGTATACATATTAGGTGACCTTTGGTATACATAATAATTAATGTGTGCTCTTTAATAACGTTTAACTTATTTTCTGACATACATATTAGGTGACCTTGGTATGTATAATAATTAATGTGTACTTTTTAATAACGTTTAACTTATTTTCTGACATACATATTAGCTGACCTTTTGCATACATAATAATTAATGTGTGCTCTTTAATAACGTTTAACTTATTTTCTGACATACATATTAGCTGACCTTTGGTATGCATAATAATTAATGTGTGCTCTTTAATAACGTTTAACTTATTTTCTGACATACATATTAGCTGACCTTTGGTATACATAATAATTAATGTGTGCTCTTTAATAACGTTTAACTTATTTTCTGACATACATATTAGCTGACCTTTGGTATACATAATTAATGTGTGCTCTTTAATAACGTTTAACTTATTTTCTGACATACATATTAGGTGACCTTTGGTATGCATAATAATTAATGTGTGCTCTTTAATAACGTTTAACTTATTTTCTGACATACATATTAGCTGACCTTTGGTATGCATAATAATTAATGTGTGTGCTCTTTAATAACGTTTAACTTATTTTCTCTGACATACATATTAGCTGACCTTTGGTATACATAATAATTAATGTGTGCTCTTTAATAACGTTTAACTTATTTTCTGACATACATATTAGCTGACCTTTGGTATACATAATAATTAATGTGTGCTCTTTAATAACGTTTAACTTATTTTCTGACATACATATTAGCTGACCTTTGGTATACATAATAATTAATGTGTGCTCTTTAATAACGTTTAACTTATTTTCTGACATACATATTAGCTGACCTTTGGTATACATAATAATTAATGTGTGCTCTTTAATAACGTTTAACTTATTTTTCTGACATACATATTAGCTGACCTTTGGTATACATAATAATTAATGTGTGCTCTTTAATAACGTTTAACTTATTTTCTGACATACATATTAGCTGACCTTTGGTATACATAATAATTAATGTGTGCTCTTTAATAACGTTTAACTTATTTTCTGACATACATATTAGGTGACCTTTGGTATGCATAATAATTAATGTGTGCTCTTTAATAACGTTTAACTTATTTTTCGACATACATATTAGCTGACCTTTGGTATGCATAATAATTAATGTGCTCTTTAATAACGTTTAACTTATTTTCTGACATACATATTAGCTGACCTTTTGCATACATAATAATTAATGTGTGCTCTTTAATAACGTTTAACTTATTTTCTGACATACATATTAGCTGACCTTTGGTATGCATAATAATTAATGTGTGCTCTTTAATAACGTTTAACTTATTTTCTGACATACATATTAGCTGACCTTTGGTATACATAATAATTAATGTGTGCTCTTTAATAACGTTTAACTTATTTTCTGACATACATATTAGCTGACCTTTGGTATACATAATAATTAATGTGTGCTCTTTAATAACGTTTAACATATTTTCTGACATACATATTAGCTGACCTTTGGTATACATAATAATTAATGTGTGCTCTTTAATAACGTTTAACATATTTTCTGACATACATATTAGCTGACCTTTGGTATACATAATAATTAATGTGTGCTCTTTAATAACGTTTAACTTATTTTCTGACATACATATTAGCTGACCTTTGGTATGCATAATAATTAATGTGTGCTCTTTAATAACGTTTAACTTATTTTCTGACATACATATTAGCTGACCTTTGGTATACATAATAATTAATGTGTGCTCTTTAATAACGTTTAACATATTTCGACATACATATTAGCTGACCTTTGGTATACATAATAATTAATGTGTGCTCTTTAATAACGTTTAACATATTTTCTGACATACATATTAGCTGACCTTTGGTATACATAATAATTAATGTGTGCTCTTTTAATAACGTTTACCATATTTTCTGACATACATATTAGTTGACCTTTGGTATACATAATAATTAATGTGTGCTCTTTAATAACGTTTAACATATTTTCTGACATACATATTAGCTGACCTTTGGTATACATAATAATTAATGTGTGCTCTTTAATAACGTTTAACATATTTTCTGACATACATATTAGCTGACCTTGGTATACATAATAATTAATGTGTGCTCTTTTAATAACGTTTAACATATTTTCTGACATACATATTAGCTGACCTTTGGTATACATAATAATTAATGTGTGCTCTTTAATAACGTTTAACATATTTTCTGACATACATATTAGCTGACCTTTGGTATACATAATAATTAATGTGTGCTCTTTAATAACGTTTAACATATTTTCTGACATACATATTAGCTGACCTTTGGTATGCATAATAATTAATGTGTGCTCTTTAATAACGTTTAACATATTTTCTGACATACATATTAGCTGACCTTTGGTATACATAATAATTAATGTGTGCTCTTTAATAACGTTTAACATATTTTCTGACATATATATTAGCTGACCTTTGGTATACATAATAATTAATGTGTGCTCTTTAATAACGTTTAACATATTTTCTGACATACATATTAGCTGACCTTTGGTATGCATAATAATTAATGTGTGCTCTTTAATAACGTTTAACATATTTTCTGACATACATATTAGCTGACCTTTGGTATACATAATAATTAATGTGCTCTTTAATAACGTTTAACATATTTTCTGACATACATATTAGCTGACCTTTGGTATACATAATAATTAATGTGTGCTCTTTAATAACGTTTAACATATTTTCTGACATACATATTAGCTGACCTTTGGTATACATAATAATTAATGTGTGCTCTTTAATAACGTTTAACTTATTTTTCTGACATACATATTAGCTGACCTTTGGTATGCATAATAATTAATGTGTGCTCTTTAATAACGTTTAACTTATTTTCTGACATACATATTAGCTGAACTTTTGGTATACATAATAATTAATGTGTGCTCTCTTTTAATAACGTTTAACATATTTTCTGACATACATATTAATGACCCTTGGTATACATAATAATTAATGTGTGCTCTTTAATAACGTTTAACATATTTTCTGACATACATATTAGCTGACCTTTGGTATACATAATAATTAATGTGTGCTCTTTAATAACGTTTAACATATTTTCTGACATACATATTGACCTTTAAATATACATAATAATTAATGTGTGCTCTTTAATAACGTTTAACATATTTTCTGACATACATATTAGCCGACCTTTGGTATACATAATAATTAATGTGTGCTCTTTAATAACGTTTAACATATTGACATACATATTAGCTGACCTTTGGTATACATAATAATTAATGTGTGCTCTTTAATAACGTTTTAATGTTTTCTGACATACATATTAGCTGACCTTTGGTATACATAATAATTAATGTGCTCTTTAATAACGTTTAACTTATTTTCTGACATAAGGCTATTAGCTGACCTTGGTATACATAATAATTAATGTGTGCTCTTTAATAACGTTTAACTTATTTTCTATTGTTATATTAGCTGACCTTTGGTATGCATAATAATTAATGTGTGCTCTTTAATAACGTTTAAGCTATTTTCTTGACATACATATTAGCTGACCTTTGGTATACATAATAATTAATGTGTGCTCTTTAATAACGTTTAACATATTTTCTGACATACATATTAGCTGACCTTTGGTATACATAATAATTAATGTGTGCTCTTTAATAACGTTTTAACATATTTTCTGACATACATATTAGCTGACCTTTGGTATGCATAATAATTAATGCGTGCTCTTTAATAACGTTTAACTTATTTTCTGACATACATATTAGCTGACCTTTGGTATACATAATAATTAATGTGTGCTCTTTAATAACGTTTAACATATTTTCTGACATACATATTAGCTGACTCGGTATACATAATAATTATCGTGTGCTCTTTAATAACGTTTAACATATTTTCTGACATACATATTAGCTGACCTTGGGTATACATAATAATTAATGTGTGCTCTTTAATAACGTTTAACATATTTTCTGACATACATATTAGCTGACCTTTGGTATACACATCTAATGTGTGCTCTTTAATAACGTTTAACATATTTTCTGACATACATATTAGCTGACCTTTGGTATACATAATAATTAATGTGTGCTCTTTAATAACGTTTAACTTATTTTCTGACATACATATTAGCTGACCTGGTATGCATAATAATTAATGTGTGCTCTTTAATAACGTTTAATATATTTTCTGACATACATATTAGCTGACCTTGGTATACATAATAATTAATGTGTGCTCTTTAATAACGTTTAACATATTTTCTGACATACATATTAGCTGACCTTTGGTATACATAATAATTAATGTGTGCTCTTTAATAACGTTTAACATATTTTCTGACATACATATTAGCTGACCTTTGGTATGCATAATAATTAATGTGCCTTTTAATAATGTTTAACTTATTTTCTGACATACATATTAGCTGACCTTGGTATACATAATAATTAATGTGTGCTCTTTAATAACGTTTAACATATTTTCTGACATACATATTAGCTGACCTTTGGTATACATAATAATTAATGTGTGCTCTTTAATAACGTTTAACATATTTTCTGACATACATATTAGCTGACCTTGGTATACATAATAATTAATGTGTGCTCTTTAATAACGTTTTCAATATATTTTCTTCTGACATGCTATTATTAGCTGACCTTTGGTATACATAATAATTAATGTGTGCTCTTTAATAACGTTTAACATATTTTCTGACATACATATTAGCTGACCTTTGGTAAGCATAATAATTAATGTGTGCTCTTTAATAACGTTTAACATATTTTCTGACATACATATTAGCTGACCTTTGTATACATAATAATTAATGTGTGCTCTTTAATAACGTTTAACTTATTTTCTGACATACATATTAGCTGACCTTTGGTATACATAATAATTAATGTGTGCTCTTTAATAACGTTTAACTTATTTTCTGACATACATATTAGCTGACCTTTGGTATGCATAATAATTAATGTGTGCTCTTTAATAACGTTTAACTTATTTTCTGACATACATATTAGCTGACCTTTGGTATGCATAATAATTAATGTGTGCTCTTTAATAACGTTTAACTTATTTTCTGACATACATATTAGCTGACCTTTGGTATACATAATAATTAATGTGTGCTCTTTAATAACGTTTAACTTATTTTCTGACATACATATTAGGTGACCTTTGGTGTATACATAATAATTAATGTGTGCTCTTTAATAACGTTTAACTTATTTTTCTGACATACATATTAGGTGACCTTTTGGTATATAATAATTAATGTGTGCTCTTTAATAACGTTTAATTTATTTTCTCTTGGACATACATATTAGCT
>JBBBDQ010012751.1:5000-7500 GCA_037127315.1 Ascarosepion bandense
ATACATATATATACATATATATATATATATATATACATCTACCACCACATACATCTGTTACAACTGTGGCCTTATACATATATATACATATATATATATATATATACATCTACCACCACATACATCTGTTACAACTGTGGCCTTATACATATATATACATATATATATATATATATACATCTACCACCACATACATCTGTTACAACTGTGGCCTTATACATATATACATATATATATATATATATACATCTACCCTTACATACATCTGTTACAACTGTGGCCTTATACATATATATACATATATATATATATATATACATCTACCACCACATACATCTGTTACAACTGTGGCCTTATACATATATATACATATATATATATATATATACATCTACCACCACATACATCTGTTACAACTGTGGCCTTATACATATATATACATATATATATATATATATACATCTACCACCACATACATCTGTTACAACTGTGGCCTTATACATATATATACATATATATATATATATATATACATCTACCACCACATACATCTGTTACAACTTGTGGCCTTATACATATATATACATATATATATATATATATACATCTACCACCACATACATCTGTTACAACTGTGTATATACATATATATACATATATATATATATATATACATCTACCACCACATACATCTGTTACAACTGTGGCCTTATACATATATATACATATATATATATATATATACATCTACCACATACATCTGTTACAACTGTGGCCTTATACATATATATACATATATATATATATATATACATCTACCACCACATACATCTGTTACAACTGTGGCCTTATACATATATATACATATATATATATATATATATACATCTACCACCACATACATCTGTTACAACTGTGGCCTTATACATATATATACATATATATATATATATATACATCTACCACCACATACATCTGTTACAACTGTGGCCTTATACATATATATACATATATATATATATATATACATCTACCACCACATACATCTGTTACAACTGTGGCCTTATACATATATATACATATATATATATATATATACATCTACCACCACATACATCTGTTACAACTGTGGCCTTATACATATATATACATATATATATATATATATACATCTACCACCACATACATCTGTTACAACTGTGGCCTTATACATATATATACATATATATATATATATATACATCTACCTACATACATCTGTTACAACTGTGGCCTTATACATATATATACATATATATATATATATATACATCTACACATACATCTGTTACAACTGTGGCCTTATACATATATATACATATATATATATATATATATACATCTACCACCACATACATCTGTTACAACTGTGGCCTTATACATATATATACATATATATATATATATATATACATCTACCACCACATACATCTGTTACAACTGTGGCCTTATACATATATATACATATATATATATATATATATACATCTACCACCACATACATCTGTTACAACTGTGGCCTTATACATATATATACATATATATATATATATATACATCTACCACCACATACATCTGTTACAACTGTGGCCTTATACATATATATACATATATATATATATATATACATCTACCACCACATACATCTGTTACAACTGTGGCCTTATACATATATATACATATATATATATATATATATATACATCTACCACCACATACATCTGTTACAACTGTGGCCTTATACATATATATACATATATATATATATATATATACATCTACCACCACATACATCTGTTACAACTGTGGCCTTATACATATATATACATATATATATATATATATACATCTACCACCACATACATCTGTTACAACTGTGGCCTTATACATATATATACATATATATATATATATATACATCTACCACCACATACATCTGTTACAACTTTATGGCCTTATACATATATATACATATATATATATATATATACATCTACACCACATACATCTGTTACCAACTGTGGCCTTATACATATATATACATATATATATATATATATATACATCTACCACCACATACATCTGTTACAACTGTGGCCTTATACATATATATACATATATATATATATATACATCTACCACCACATACATCTGTTACAACTGTGGCCTTATACATATATATACATATATATATATACATCTACCACCACATACATCTGTTACAACTGTGGCCTTATACATATATATACATATATATATATATATATACATCTACCACCACATACATCTGTTACAACTGTGGCCTTATACATATATATACATATATATATATATATATACATCTACCACCACACACACATACATCTGTTACAACTGTATATACATATATATACATATATATATATATATACATCTACCACCACATACATCTGTTACAACTGTGGCCTTATACATATATATA
>JBBBDQ010012756.1:0-10660 GCA_037127315.1 Ascarosepion bandense
GGTTGCCGCTCTCACATTATAATAAGACACATGGATATGTGGTTGCCGCTCTCACATTATAATCAGACACATGGATATGTGGTTGCCGCTCTCACATTATAATCAGACACATGGATATGTGGTTGCCGTCTCACATTATAATAAGACACATGGATATGTGGTTGCCGCTCTCACATTATAATCAGACACATGGATATGTGGTTGTCAAAGCCTCACATTATAATCAGACACATGGATATGTGGTTGCCGCTCTCACATTATAATAAGACACATGGATATGTGGTTGCCGCTCTCACATTATAATCAGACACATGGATATGTGG
Organism: Ascarosepion bandense; assembly: GCA_037127315.1. Lineage (NCBI taxonomy): Eukaryota > Metazoa > Mollusca > Cephalopoda > Sepiida > Sepiidae > Ascarosepion > Ascarosepion bandense. Next base: position 324 of record JBBBDQ010012756.1, read on the forward strand.
TTGTCAGCTCTCACATTATAATCAGACACATGGATATGTGGTTGCCAGCCTCACATTATAATAAGACACATGGATATGTGGTTGCCGCTCTCACATTATAATAAGACACATGGATATGTGGTTGTCATTTTCACATTATAATCAGACACATGGATATGTGGTTGCCGCTCTCACATTATAATAAGACACATGGATATGTGGTTGTCAGCCCCTCACATTATAATAAGACACAAGGATATGTGGTTGCCAGCCTTGCCATTATAATCAGACACATGGATATGTGGCTGCTGGCTCACATTATAATCAGACACATGGATATGTGGTTGCCGCTCTCACATTATAACTGTACACATGGAGGCGGTGGTTGTCAGCTCACATTATAATCAGACACATGGATATGTGTGGTTGCCGCTCTCACATTATAATCAGACACATGGATATGTGGTTGCCGCTCTCACATTATAATCAGACACATGGATATGTGGTTGCCGCTCTCACATTATAATCAGACACATGGATATGTGGTTGCCGCTCTCACATTATAATAAGACACATGGATATGTGGTTGCCGCTCTCACATTATAATCACACATGGATATGTGGTTGCCGCTCTCACATTATAATCAGACACATGGATATGTGGTTGCCGCTCTCACATTATAATCAGACACATGGATATGTGGTTGCCGTCGCTCTCACATTATAATCAGACACATGGATATGTGAAGGCCGGCCTCACATTATAATCAGACACATGGATATGTGGTTGCCGTCCTCACATTATAATAAGACACATGGATATGTGGTTGCCGCTCTCACATTATAATCAGACACATGGATATGTGGTTGCCGTCTCACATTATAATCAGACACATGGATATGTGGTTGCCGCTCTCACATTATAATCAGACACATGGATATGTGGTTGCCGTCTTCACATTATAATCAGATACATGGATATGTGGTTGCCGCTCTACATTATAATCAGACACATGGATATGGTTGCCGCTCACATTATAATAAGACACATGGATAAGGGTTGCCGCTCTCACATTATAATCTCAGACACATGGATATGTGGTTGCCGCTCTCACATTATAATCAGACACATGGATATGTGGTTGCCGCTCTCACATTATAATCAGACACATGGATATGTGGTTGCCGCCCTACATTATAATAAGACACATGGATATGTGGTTGCCGCTTCCTCATTATAATCAGACACATGGATATGTGGTTGCCGCTCTCACATTATAATCAGACATACGGATATGTGGCTGGAAAGTCAGCCTCACATTATAATCAGACACATGGATATGTGGTTGCCGCTCTCACATTATAATAAGACACATGGATATGTGGTTACCACATTATAATCAGACACATGGATATGCATGCCGCTCTCACATTATAATCAGACACATGGATATGTGGCTGCTGCCTTCACATTATAATCAGACACATGGATATGTGGTTGCCGCTCTCACATTATATCATTACACACATGGATATGTGGTTGTCATTCTCACATTATAATCAGACACATGGATATGTGGCTAAGCCGCTCTCACATTATAATCAGACACATGGATATGTGGTTGCCGCTCTCACATTATAATCAGACACATGGATATGTGGTTGCCGCTTCCTGTCAATATAATCAGACACATGGATATGTGGTTGCCGCTCTCACATTATAATCAGACACATGGATATGTGGTTGCCGCTCTCACATTATAATCAGACACATGGATATGTGGTTGCCGTTTCACATTATAATAAGACACATGGATATGTGGCTAAGCGTTCTCACATTATAATAAGACACATGATATGTGGTTGCCGCTCTCACATTATAATCAGACACATGGATATGTGGTTGCCGCTCCTCACATATTATAATCAGACACATGGATATGTGGTTGCCGCCTTCACATTATAATCAGACACATGGATATGTGGTTGCTGCTCTCACATTATAATCAGACACATGGATATAGTGGTTGCCGCTCTCACATTATAATCAGACACATGGATATGTGGTTGCCGCTCTCACATTATAATCAGACACATGGATATGTGGTTGCCGCTCTCACATTATAATCAGACACATGGATATGTGGTTGCCGCTTCTCACATTATAATCAGACACATGGATATGTGGTTGCCGCCCTCACATTATAATCAGACACATGGATATGTGGTTGCCGCTCTCACATTATAATCAGACACATGATATGTGGTTGCCGCTCTCACATTATAATCAGACACATGGATATGTGGTTGCCGCTTCTCCACATTATAATCAGACACATGGATATGTGGTTGCCGCTCTCACATTATAATCAGACACATGGATATGTGGTTGCCGCTCTCACATTATAATCAGACACATGGATATGTGGTTGCCGCTTCCTCACATTATAATCAGACACATGGATATGTGGTTGCCGCCTACATTATAATCAGACACATGGATATGTGGTTGCCGTCCTCACATTATAATCAGACACATGGATATGTGGTTGCCGCTCTCACATTATAATCAGACACATGGATATGTGGTTGCCGTCTACATTATAATCAGACACATGGCTATGTAAGGCCGCTCTCACATTATAATCAGACACATGGATATGTGGTTGCCGCTCTCACATTATAATCAGACACATGGATATGTGGTTGCCGCTTCTCCTCACATTATAATCAGACACATGGATATGTGGTTGCCGCTCTCACATTATAATCAGACACATGGATATGTGGCTGTCAGCTTCTCACATTATAATCAGACACATGGATATGTGGTTGCCGCTCTCACATTATAATCAGACACATGGATATGTGGTTGTCAGCTTCCTTGCTAATATAATCAGACACATGGATATGTGGCTGTCAGCTTCTCACATTATAATCAGACACATGGATATGTGGTTGCCGCTCTCACATTATAATCAGACACATGGATATGTGGTTGCCGCTCACATTATAATCAGACACATGGATATGTGGTTGCCGCTCACATTATAATCAGACACATGGATATGTGGTTGCCGCCCTACATTATAATCAGACACATGGATATGTGGTTGCCGCTCTCACATTATAATCAGACACATGGATATGTGTGGTTGCCGCTCTCACATTATAATCAGACACATGGATATGTGGCGCTCTCACATTATAATCAGACACATGGATATGTGGTTGCCGCTCTCACATTATAATCAGACACATGGATATGTGGTTGCCGTCTACATTATAATCAGACACACATGGATATGTGGTTGTCAGCTCTCACATTATAATCAGACACATGGATATGTGGTTGCCGCTCTCACATTATAATCAGACACATGGATATGTGGTTGCCGTCTCACATTATAATCAGACACATGGATATGTGGTTGCCGCTCTCACATTATAATCAGACACATGGATATGTGTTGCCGCTCTCACATTATAATCAGACACAGGGATATGTGGTTGCCGTCTCACATTATAATCCTAGACACATGGATATGTGGTTGCCGCTCTCACATTATAATCAGACACATGGATATGTGGTTAAGGCCTCACATTATAATCAGACACATGGATATGTGGGTTGCCGTCTACATTATAATCAGACACATGGATATGTGGTTGCCGCCTCTCACATTATAATCAGACACATGGATATGTGGTTGCCGCTTCTCACATTATAATCAGACACATGGATATGTGGTTGCCGCTCTCACATTATAATCAGACACATGGATATGTGGTTGTATTCACATTATAATCAGACACATGGATATGTGGTTGCCGCTCCTTACATTATAATCAGACACATGGATATGTGGTTGCCGCTTCCACATTATAATCAGACACATGGATATGTGGTTGCCGTCTCACATTATAATCAGACACATGGATATGTGGTTGCCGCTCTCACATTATAATCAGACACATGGATATGTGGTTGCCGCTCTCACATTATAATCAGACACATGGATATGGTTGCCGTTCACATTATAATAAGACACATGGATATGTGGTTGCCGCTCTCACATTATAATCAGACACATGGATATGTGGTTGCCGTCTTCACATTATAATCAGACACATGGATATGTGGTTGCCGCTCTCACATTATAATCAGACACATGGATATGTGGTTGCCGCTCTCACATTATAATAAGACACATGGATATGTGGTTGTCATTTCACATTATAATCAGACACATGGATATGGTTGCCGCTCTCACATTATAATCAGACACATGGATATGTGGCTGTCGCTTTCCCCACATTATAATCAGACACATGGATATGTGGTTGCCGCTCTCACATTATAATCAGACACATGGATATGTGGTTGCCGCTCACATTATAATCAGACACATGGATATGTGGCTGCCGCTCTCACATTATAATAAGACACATGGATATGTGGTTGCCGCTCTCACATTATAATCAGACACATGGATATGTGGTTGCCGCTCTCACATTATAATCAGACACATGGATATGTGGTTGCCGCTCACATTATAATCAGACACACATGGATATGTGGTTGCCGCTCTCACATTATAATCAGACACATGGATATGTGGTTGTCAGCCTTCACATTATAATCAGACACATGGATATGTGGTTGCCGTCCTCACATTATAATCAGACACATGGATATGTGGTTGCCGCTCTCACATTATAATCAGACACATGGATATGTGGTTGCCGCTCTCACATTATAATCAGACACATGGATATGTGGTTGTCAGCTTCACATTATAATCAGACACATGGATATGTGGTTGCCGCTCTCACATTATAATCAGACACATGGATATGTGGTTGCCGCTCTCACATTATAATCAGACACATGGATATGTGGTTGCCGTCTCACATTATAATCAGACACATGGATATGTGGTTGCCGTCTCACATTATAATCAGACACATGGATATGTGGTTGCCGCTCTCACATTATAATCAGACACATGGATATGTGGTTGCCGGCCTCACATTATAATCAGACACATGGATAAGCGTGGCTGCCGCTCTCACATTATAATCAGACACATGGATATGTGGTTGCCGCTCTCACATTATAATCAGACACATGGATATGTGGTTGCCGCTCTCACATTATAATCAGACACATGGATATGTGGTTGCCGCTCTCACATTATAATCAGACACATGGATATGTGGTTGCCGCTCTCACATTATAATAAGACACATGGATATGTGGTTGCCGCTCTCATACATTATAATCAGACACATGGATATGTGGTTGCCGTCCACATTATAATCAGACACATGGATATGTGGTTGCCGCTTCACATTATAATCAGACACATGGATATGTGGTTGCCGTCTCACATTATAATCAGACACATGGATATGTGGTTGCCGCTCTCACATTATAATCAGACACATGGATATGTGGTTGCCGCTCTCACATTATAATCAGACACATGGATATGTGGTTGCCGCTCTCACATTATAATAAGACACATGGATATGTGGTTGCCGCTCTCACATTATAATCAGACACATGGATATGTGGTTGCCGCTCTCACATTATAATCAGACACATGGATATGTGGCTGCTGCCTCCTTACATTATAATCAGACACATGGATATGTGAATAAGCCGCTCTCACATTATAATCAGACACATGGATATGTGGTTGCCGCTCTCACATTATAATCAGACACACATGGATATGTGGTTGCTGCCTCACATTATAATCAGACACATGGATATGGAAGTCAGCTCTCACATTATATAATCAGACACATGGATATGTGGCTGTTGCCCTCTCACATTATAATCAGACATGGATATGTGGTTGTCAGCTTTCACATTATAATCAGACACATGGATATGTGGTTGCCGCTCTCACATTATAATCAGACACATGGATATGTGGTTGCCGCTCTCACATTATAATCAGACACATGGATATGTGGTTGCTGCCCTACATTATAATCAGACACATGGATATGTGGTTGCCGCTTTCACATTATAATCAGACACATGGATATGTGGTTAAGCGTCTTCACATTATAATCAGACACATGGATATGTGGTTGCCGCTTCTCACATTATAATCAGACACATGGATACAGGGTTGCCGCTCTCACATTATAATCAGACACATGGATATGTGGTTGCCGCTCACATTATAATCAGACACATGGATATGTGGTTGCCGCTCTCACATTATAATCAGACACATGGATATGTGGTTGCCGCTTCCACATTATAATCAGACACATGGATATGTGGTTGCCGTCCACATTATAATCAGACACATGGATATGTGGTTGCCGCTCTCACATTATAATAAGACACATGGATATGTGGTTGCCGCTCTCACATTATAATCAGACACATGGATATGTGGTTGCCGTCTCACATTATAATCAGACACATGGATATGTGGTTGTCAGCTCACATTATAATCAGACACATGGATATGTGGTTGCCGCTCTCACATTATAATCAGACACAATGGATATGTGGTTGCCGCTCTCACATTATAATCAGACACATGGATATGTGGTTGCCGCTCCTGCATTATAATCAGACACATGGATATGTGGTTGCCGCTCTCACATTATAATCAGACACATGGATATGGCTGCCGCTCTCACATTATGGTAATCAGACACATGGATATGTGGTTGCCGCTCTCACATTATAATCAGACACATGGATATGTGGTTGCCGCTCTCACATTATAATCAGACACATGGATATGTGGTTGCCGCTCTCACATTATAATCAGACACATGGATATGTGGTTGCCGCTCTCACATTATAATCAGACACATGGATATGTGGTTGCCGCTCTCACATTATAATCAGACACATGGATATGTGGTTGCCGCTCTCACATTATAATCAGACACATGGATATGTGGTTGCCGCTCACATTATAATCAGACACATGGATATGTGGTTGCCGCTCTCACATTATAATCAGACACATGATATGTGGTTGCCGCTCTCTCACATTATAATCAGACACATGGATATGTGGTTGCCGCTCTCACATTATAATCAGACACATGGATATGTGGTTGCCGTCTCACATTATAATCAGACACATGGATATGTGGTTGCCGTCCTCACATTATAATCAGACACATGATATGTGGTTGCCGCCCTCACATTATAATCAGACACATGGATATGTGGTTGCCGCTCTCACATTATAATCAGACACATGGATATGTGGTTGCCGCTCCTTACATTATAATCAGGACACATGGATATGTGGCTGCCGCTCTCATAATATAATCAGACACATGGATATGTGTTTACGCTCTACATTATAATCAGACACATGGATATGTGGTTGCCAGCTCTCACATTATAATCAGACACATGGATAAGTGGTTGCCGCTCTCACATTATAATCAGACACATGGATATGTGGTTGCCGCTCTCACATTATAATCAGACACATGGATATGGTTGCCGCTCTCACATTATAATCAGACACATGGATATGTGGTTGCCGCTCTCACATTATAATCAGACACATGGATATGTGGTTGCCGCTTCCACATTATAATCAGACACATGGATATGTGGTTGCCGCTCTCACATTATAATCAGATGACATGGATATGTGGTTGCCGCTTCTCACATTATAATAAGACACATGGATATGTGGTTGCCGCTCTCACATTATAATCAGACACATGGATATGTGGTTGCCGCTCTCATATTATAATCAGACACATGGATATGTGGTTGCCGCTCTCACATTATAATCAGACACATGGATATGTGGTTGCCGCTCTCACATTATAATCAGACACATGGATATGTGGTTGCCGCTCTCACATTATAATCAGACACATGGTGGGTTGCCGCCCACATATAATCAGACACATGTGGATATGGTTGCCGTCGACATTATAATCAGACACATGGATATGTGGCTGCTGCCTCACATTATAATCAGACACATGGATATGTGGTTGCCGCTCTCACATTATAATCAGACACATGGATATGTATGTCAAAGCCCTTACATTATAATCAGACACATGGATATGGTGCTGCCAGCTCTCACATTATAATCAGACACATGGATATGTGGTTGCCGCTCTCACATTATAATCAGACACATGGATATGTGGTTGCCGCTCTCACATTATAATCAATACATGACATGTGGTTGCCGGGGCCTCATTATAATCAGACACATGGATATGGTTGCCGCTCTCAATATTATAATCAGACACATGTATATGCTGTTACTCTCACATTATAATCAGACACATGGATATGTGGTTGCCGCTCTCACATTATAATCAGACACATGGATATGTGGTTGCCGCTTCTCACATTATAATAAGACACATGGATATGTGGTTGCCGCTTCACATTATAATCAGACACATGGATATGTGGTTGCCGCTCTCACATTATAATCAGGACACATGATAGGTATGTCAGCTTTCCCCACATTATAATCAGACACATGGATGCGTGGTTGCCAGCCTCACACATTATAATCAGACACATGGATATGTGGTTGCCGCTCTCATGATTATAATCAGACACATGGATATGTATGCTTTCCCACATTATAATCAGACACATGGATATGTGGTTGCCGCTCTCACATTATAATCAGACACATGGATATGTGGTTGCCGCTCTCACATTATAATCAGACACATGGATATGTGGCTGTCATTTCTCCCTTACATTATAATCAGACACATGGATATGTGGTTGCCGCTTCACATTATAATCAGACACATGGATATGTGGTTGCCGCTTCACATTATAATCAGACACATGGATATGTATGCGTCATTACTATAATCAGACACATGGATATGTGGTTGCCGCTCTCACATTATAATCAGACACATGGATATGTGGCTACGCTCTCACATTATAACTGCACATGGATATGTGTGTCAAGCGCTTCTCACATTATAATCAGACACATGGATATGTGGTTGCCGCTCTCACATTATAATCAGACACATGGATATGTGGTTGCCGCTCACATTATAATAAGACACATGTGGATATGTGGTTGCCGTTCCCACATTATAATCAGACACACATGGATATGTGGTTAAGCGTCTCCACATTATAATCAGACACATGGATAATAAGCTGCCTGCTATTATAATCAGACACATGGATATGTGGTTGTCAGGCTTCTCCCACATTATAATCCAGTACACATGGATATGGTGGTTGCCGCTCTCACATTATAATCAGACACATGGACATGTGGTTGCCGCTCTTCCACACATAATCAGACACACGGCATATGTGGGTTGCTACCGTTACATTATTACAATGCAGAACACATGGATATGTGGGTTGCCGCTGCCTTCACATTATAATCAGACACATGGATATGTGGGTTGCCGCTGCCTTCACATTATAATCAGACACATGCGGATATGTGGAAGGCCGCTCTTTCACATTATAATCTAATGTACACATGGATATGTGGTTGCCTGCTCTCACATTATAATCAGACACATGGATATGTGGCTTGCCGCTTCTCACATTATAATCAGACACATGGATATGTGGTTGGCCTGCTGCCTCACATTATAATCAGACACATGGATACATGTGTGTGTGTGGGTTGGTTCGTCCGCTCTCGTTACATTATGTGTGAACCCTCCCGTGTAGACACACATGGATATGTGGTTGCCGCTTCTCTCACAGCCATAATCAGACACATGGACATGTGGTTGCCTGCCTTCCCGCAACATTTTATAATCAGTACACATGGATATGTGGTTGCCGCTCTCAGCATTATAATCAGACACATGGATATGTGGTTGCCGCTGCCTCACATTATAATCAGCACACATGGATATGTGGTTGCCTGCTTCTCACATTATAATCAAGACATCACATGGAGGCAGGTTGGGCCAGCTCTCACATTATAATCAGACAGCATGGATATGGTTGGCCCATATTTACCAACTTCTACACAGTTGGATAATGTACACGCTTCACACCATTGGATAATCAGACAGTGGATTACCAAAAGGCGTCTCTACATTATAATCAGACACATGGATATGTATTGTCCATTTCACATTATAATCAAGACACATGGCATATGTGGTTGCCTGCTCTCACATTATAATCAAGACACATGGATATGTGTGGTTGCCGCTCTCACATTATAATCAAGACACATGGATATGTGGCTTGTCCAGCTCTCACATTATAATCAGACACATGGATATGTGGGTTACCGCTCTACACATTATGAATTCAGACACATGGACATGTGGCATTGCCTGCCTTCACATTATAATCAGACACATGG
>JBBBDQ010012763.1:0-28852 GCA_037127315.1 Ascarosepion bandense
CCTCTGGCAGTCCCCGTCTGATACCATTCCTCCTCAAGCTGAATATTGTTCCGTGGCGCCAGTAATGAGTCTGCCTGCCTGTGGCTAGTACCAGTGCACAATAAAGGTTCAGTTGGTTTCACTCAAAAGACTACATTGCTTTGCAAGAAGAAAGTAGACAAATGCAAAGGAATGGCAAATTGTGGGAAGAGTAAGACGGAAGCACTAAGCTGTGGAATCAAATTTTTAAAGGCTCCCCCTCCAAGGGACAAAGGCTCAGGTAGGACTAGGGTGAGACTCCGGTTAGCTATACAGAGAAACTTGATCAACAGTACGACCCAGGATATGACAAACACTTAAGATAAAGAACATTAAATTTTAACTTTTTTAATTCTAAAGCCCCGTCCATTAGAAACCATCTCCATTCCTTCCGAAAATAAAAGACACTCTATGACAAGGTCATCTTCCAGATGACTTCCCACAAAAAAAAAAAAAAAAAAAAAAAGAAAAAAAAATCAAAAGTACCACCTCGTCCACCATCTTCCATTACCCAGCCGAAGTTTCCCCATAAAACAGCTTCTGCTCATTCACGTTAAATTAGCATGCCACAGCTCTTGAAAATGTCTCCCTCAAAATGGTGCTCACTCCCTCGTATCACAGCTTTCATTCTCTCCAGCAAAATCACACAAAACCAGAAGGGCAAGCAGAAGCCTATTTGTAGGCAACGAAATAGAAAAGCTAACCTTCCATTGCTGTTCTGCATGTCTCCTGGTCAGACAAAGAACCAAGCTGTATGGAAATCGGATAGAGCTTTAAATTACACCTGTTATTCAAGTTTGGCGACAGTGATGTAGACGACTAACGCGAACTGATTCAAACTCCAGCAAATTTTGGGAATGGTAGATAGGTATTGAAGGCTTTCTCAACTTAATGGTGTTCAATAACTAATTTTAAATGGAATTAAGTTTGGTGTCGTTTTCTTTAAATTTCTTTCAGAAATAACTGATATTTGGTAATTCAACCCGGAAAGATTAACCAAACGAACAACGTGTTAAAGTTCGGGAAGCCCATCACGAAAATTGACGGAGTAGCTTAGAAATACATTTGAGGCATACACGCAATTTTGTTTGAATTCAAACAAACTGAGTGACAGATGTGAAAACGAAGTGTGGATTGTTCTTTATTTTTTTTCAACGTGGACTTAAACAATGGTAGTGCGTAAATATTATGAGGAACAGGTAGGTTTTGATTTGCTTTGTTATTTTCCTTGTTTTTGTTCTGTTTGTGGACAGGAGATTTTCGCTCTTGTCCTGCTGAGACTATAGTGAGGTATTATGGTGTATGGTGGATTAATTGACGATGGATGGGCTTTCATGGTGAATGGAAAATTGCAAAGATGATTGGGTCGTAAATCAGTTTAGTTGGAATTTTGGAGAGTGACTGATCACCAGTCTTAGTTTTTGTCCCGACAGTATTGGTCTTGTGCCAAAGTTGTATAGTATATACAATAAATCACGTGAACATAGAGAAAGGAAGTGATCCCCCAATACCGCTAAGTGGTTTCGTTGTGTGTTTTGTGTAGAATCTGTATTAAGTTACAGCTCGATTACTTTTCGTACGGAAACTTGACGCTAATTGTGACTAATTTTTCTTTCCGTGAAATTCCCGTTCCCAGCAGTATGAACGGTCAAGGGCTACCTTCGGCCTCAGCTTGAGGAGAGGCTAAACCCCTCAAGAATGATGAGGCGTATTTATAAAAAATAAAAATATTAGTTCGTCTCGGTAAATCAAGTGCAAACAGTGGAAATAATGATCATTTCCCTGCTAACCAAAGACAAAAACACAGAAGTTTGTTATGGGTGCTGGGGAAACTGAGGAAGGAGAGCCATCAAAAGCCTAAGCGTCCCGGCTAAATGTTGGCAGAAAGCCATGACATGCGGGGCATACACCTCAACGGAGGAGGAGGCAGAAGCAGTTGGCAGGAGCCACACTAACAACCAAACGGGCCATGGGCACTGGCCAAGACTCGAGTTGCCATGGGATGCCTATGGATATTACGAGGACCTCCTCGAACTCTTCCCCCAGTATGGCCAGGTGGCCGAAGTGGTAGCTACTACAAGCAAACTTGACTTTCTTACAGGTGATGCCACATTAAGTGAGATTAATCGTAAAGTGTTCGGTGAAATGCGAACATTCTGACCTGCCGTGGCCGGTCGATCTACGTTGTTTGTGGAGCAGAAACCCTTACTGTTGGCACTGTGGAGCGTTGAGCCATTTGGCCACAAAAGTCTGCCTGACCAAAACCCAGGCAATTGACTCAGGCAAGAAATAGAGACTCAGTAGCCTAAAGAAACAACAAAGGGACAAGACAGATGGTGAATGGCAGGGTGAAGAAGGCAGAAAGCAAAACCTCCATTAAATCAGGATGTTCCCTGGGAGATAAGCGATCACCCCTCCCCACCCACAAAAAAAAGACAGTAGCAGCAGGAAAAGCAGTAATAGCCGTCCTCCCAAAAGGAGAAGTAGCCACAACAGAGGTAGGAAAGAAACGTGGATACGGAGGAAATGCCTGCGCCCCGCTCTTCATCTTTGAAAAAGTCAGGGAAAGGCATGAAACGGAAGTTTCTAGAACGACCGAAATCAGCTTCCGTCCGTACTAGCCAGAACGACCAACATCATATGCTGCGAAAAGTGAAGAGCCCCCTTCCTTGTGCTCCTGTCTAACTCCAAAAGCACAAATTCCAAGAAAAAGAAATTATCTCCAAAAAAGGAGAATATGGAGCCGAACAGAAAGGCAGTTGAAAAGGACCTGTCGTCCCACAGAAATAATATCAATGATTTTGATGTTGAGCTGAGATAGAGAAGAACGGAAAGAAAATAGAATGGATGCCATCTGTAAAGCACTGGAAAGATTATCCAGTTATTTTAAAAATGACTCCGCATTGTTCCGCCTGTGTCTTGAAAAATATTATTTACTTCAATTCTGTTGGCTGGTCTGTTTTCTAGCTCCGCCCACTTGTATAAATAAAAAAGTGTGCACGATAATCCCTTTAATTAGGACCCCTGCCTGATACGAAAAAAATGGATCGTGATTACTTCGATTCACAAGAATATCCTCAGAATTTTGAGGAAAGAAGGAGTTCCTCTCCTTTGAATTCTCAGAAACGTCGTCAATGAACTTTCTAGATCATTATTCGGATCCCCAATTTCAGCTATTTGGGGACTATTGATCGGCCTGATTTTGATTCGCTGGGGCTTCAAATCGAGCATCCAGTTCTAGACGCTGTTAAAGACGAAAACGAAAGCCAAGAGGCCGGCCACGCAAAACCAAGAGCGCTCCGGTTAAAAACGATAGAAAATGTAAATTGTTACATTTTTTTTCAACTCCAATGAAAACATTTAAATAAATTGAGTTCCAAATAAATTTTATTTAGTTTGTATTTTTGTCTTGAACTGGAAATGCAATAAATTTGGGCTGAAAAAAAAAAACTTAGAGCAGGTGCATTTTTTAAAATGACTGAAATGTTTCTTGTTTTGAAAAGTTTGGTATTAAGTTTAGGGATTAATTAACAGAAATTGTGAAGTTACGAGTCAAAAATTTGTTATTTTCAAAAGACTCCAAATATTCGTGTTATTATAGATTAATTCATTTTGGTTTGTTTTCTAGCTTCGCTCCGAATTTATATATATATATATATAATTGTATGCCTGAACGAAATCCTTTTAATTAGGGCCTGCTATTAGAGCAACATAGATGGTGACTACCTTGATGACCCAGCTTTATCACACGAATACCCTCAAATTTTTTGTGAGAAGGAAGATCCTCTCTTGGAATTCTCGAAACGTTGGTCATGAATTTCCTTGATTATTCGAGGAGACTCTAATCGAACTAATTCGGACTCGCTGTTGCCGGAGCTTCAAATCGAACATCCGGTATTAGACTGTTTTTCAAGAAGAAAAAAAATCCGAAGGAAGAGGTCGGCCACGTAAACCGAAGACGCTCCGGTTAAACGCGTTTGAAAAATCTAAAAGATTTACATTTTTTTTTTCAATTCTAAGGTAAACGGTTTAAATCAGGTTTAAAATAAATTATTTGGTTTTTGTATTTGTCGATTTCGATACTGAAAATTTTGGCTGAAAAACCTTGAGGGTGTATTTTTTTAATGAACTTTCCTCTTCAAAAATTTTTTGGTATTAAATTTAAGGATTAATTAACAATTGTTAATTTTGCTGTTCAAAACATGAATTTTTATTCTTGCTATGTAGTCTGATTTTTGCATATTCGAAAATTTTTCAAAATATTCATTGATTTTTTTTAAAAGTATAATTCGCCATAATTTTTTTGAGTTTTTTATGAATTATTCTTAGCAGATTGCATGAGGAAAAGACTTGTTTTATATGAAAAAATGTTTATGAAATTATCAAAAAATAGCACATCACGTAAATCTGTGAAATCTTCACAATCTAAGAAATAGGCAGCCCTCCACAAGATATTTCAGTAGGGGGAAAATCTTCCCCGCACGGCGTGGCTGATTTTCGATTTTAGGACTATATTCGTAAAATCAGGAAATTACTTTCGTCAACAACTTATTTAGTGGATATAAATAATTAAAAATCCAGAAGAAAATTGTTGAAATCTTAGAATTCTAGTAATATCAATTTAAATATTAAAACTGTTCCCTGATCCAACAGAGCTCAAGGTAAAATTTCAGAGCGGATATTCATTTAGTTATCCGTAAATTCAGATAATATTGAGTTGTTCAGTTCAGACTTCTTAGATTGTTAACCCCAGTCAACTATTGACAAGGCATGTCTGAAACTGACATCATGAATAGCTATCCTACCTAAACGTGATCTGCACACACACACACACACAACTTTAGACCATGTACGAGCCGCAGTCTCTTTACAAAAAATTGTACATTTTGTTTCGACATTAAGAAAAATATCAGAACGTTTTTTTTTGAAAAAAGAATTCATTTTGAGTAAAGAGGATAGACAAAAATGACAAAACAAAAGGTGGAAAGGGGGAATAGGAAACAGGAAATAAAATAGAGGAAAACAAAGAGAAATAAAGTAGCCAAGACGTCACGTGACCACAATCTATATGTATCTGCCTATATTTTACTTCTAATTTGAGGTTCATTTCTGGGCAATTTTTAATTATTCTTTCTATAACATTTCTGTTTTCCTTGGTATTTTAACTTCCTTTCACTTTCTCTTCGGCCATAAAAAATGAAGGAAACACAGTCTTTAATGCTAATCTTTTAATCTTTCTACACACATTCTGCTACTATAAAAATAAGCTGGATTCATTTAATTGCTTACTACTATTCTCTGGAACATTTAACTACGTACATTTTCTAGACATTTTCTACTTATATTCTTATTCTCTTCAGTTCATAAAATTTTAAAAAGATACAAAATGTTTTATTCTTCCACATTTCAACATCCAACCTTCAGGTATGTTTTTTTTTTTTAATTGTGGGGAGTTTTTTTGTTGTGTTAGGCACAAGGCCAATTTGTAAAACATTGTCGAGATCCCTACAACTTAAATTCATATATGATATAAAATGTTCTACTTGAAATATTAACTTGTAATATATTGGTTAATTCTTCTCACAGTTATTGAAAATTAAATATACGAGAGATACAATACATTTGCTCCTCTCAGTTCCCTCAGCTGCGACGAAGCCATCTCTCAAGGGGAATGACAACTGAAAAGCTGAAAATATTACGAGTCAGTGCAGCCATAGTTAATCTCAGCCGTTCACTATTTTGGTAAATCACTTTAAGCATATTTGCAGACGATATTTTCGAAATATGTGCATATTTATTAAAAGAGTTTTCAAAAAAATAAATTCAGTTTTCGATTGTTTTATTTTTTCATTTTTGAAAAAGATAATTTGTAAAGTTTCAAATCAATTGGGTGATATTGTTCACCAAAACTATATTTTAATCACAAATGAAAAAGCTTACAATTCGGCAACACCAATTATTCAAAAAAAGATTTTCAGAATTCAGTAAATATTGAATTAGCGTGAATATTTTCCAAAATTTGTAAAGTTACTGGGTAGTTAAAAATATGAAAACATTGCGCTCATGTTATATTCAACTATTTTTCCCCCGATATCACCTATTAAAAAAAATAGAAATAAAAATAAGAATTGAGATTAACTTACCTTGTCAACACCATAAATACCTACCTTTGTATTTAAAAATGCGGCATATTTAAACTGAAAGTGATATTTGTTTCAAATCACGGTAAAATTACACTAACCAGCTAACATTCCAAATAATACTTCAGAATAGATCATTACATTTTTGTGATTTTTTAAAATTCACTATTCTGATAGAAGGATTAAAATGGCTTTAAAAATCAATGACTATTAGCGATTTAATTGCTTCAAATTTTATTGGAAATACTAACTAGTTTAGAAAATTTAAACTAAAAATGGTTTATGTTTGTAAAAATTCATATTAATCTTGCGTATTTGGGGTATGGAGCTACCGACTTAATTTTGTTTGTATATTGATTTATTTCTTTAAAGAGACTTTAACTGAGGAAAGCAAAGGAAATGCATGAGCCAGGTGGAAAAAGCCCATAACCTGGAAGAGAAAGTAGAGGAAGGGCATGATGTTCTTCAGGAGTCTCGTGAAATGGTCCCTGCGATGAGGAACAATATTAGCCTCTCAAAAAGAAAAACGGTAGTTGAAGCAACAAGTATTTAAAAAAAAAAAAACTTTCATATCAAGAAAGAAAAGCAAAGAAAATATAACTTTGGGGGAAAAAAAAAATAAAAACAAACTGAAAGCCGAAATCAACTTCGGAGTCTAAAAAATACTTTTATTTCATCATTTATTTTTTCCTTTTATTTTTATTGCTGATATTTACAATATATATTATTTGCTTTTCAGGTCGATCGTCTTTCCTTGTAAACTTATTTCAGTCGCTTCTTCGTTTTCATGGGTCTGAGGCATTATTGTAATAACTTCTCTTCACGTTTTATTTTTACATTAATTGTTTGAGTGGCACAATAAAATTAATACTAACAATAACGATACTTTTCAACTATTAATTCTGTTGCTTCAATCTTTTTCATATCAAGTACTTTGGCTCGCTCTCTTGACAAATACCTTTTCTATAAACTACTGAAAAACACAAACACATCCGACCAACAGCAACACGTTTAGTTACTAACATGATCACTCCGGTGGCAATTTCTGTTGCCTCCTCCAGGTTTTTTGTCAAAAATATTTGGCTGTTTCTCCTGGAACTCTATGGTCTTTTCTCTTGCTTTTTAAGCTGAGTGAGGAAATCTATTGGACTAGAAGATTGTCTTTTCTAACTACTTGTCTGAAAACTGAAAAGTTCTCATGTGAAGGAAGCTATTGAAATATTTGGGCAGGAGGATTTTGAGAAAGATAATGTCTGTTATAACGCAAGGGATAAATATTGATCGAATATCTATCTAATCTCAGTGATGGTGATTCTTATCCTACAAAGGGACATTCGGTCATTTAATTAGATACATATTACAACTTTAGTGATGAATTTTAAAGTTTTTTTTAATGTTTTAAGCACTGCAATTTCAATGTTCTCCTTCATCAAGAAAGGAATGGACAAAGCTTAGAAAAGTCCAAAATCTCATTCACCTATGCTGGTGTATCTGTCTCCCTTTCAAGGTTTTCGCTTTAACTTCGAACGACATTTCTACTGTTTGAAGCTCATGAACCTGTGATTTTTGCACGAAAATCTGGTTGGTCTTGGATATTGCTATATGAACATTAATCTTATCAGCATTTGATTGATTATTTCCAGCATCAGCTTAAGATAAAGATCAGATCTGATTGAAAGCGGTTGATATCGACAGATTTTAGCAGGCGGTGGTTGACTGTAATTCTGGTTCGCTTGAGTAGGGCCCCAGTCTTTAGTACAATGGGGTGGTTTCTACGGCCATCTAAACTAAGTTGGTTTCTTTTGCCTTTGCAAGGTTAATGCGTTCCTCGCCTGTTCCCGGCTTTCCCTTGTTATGGTCAAGTCGAGATTCCCAATCCTCCAGTTCGTTGTTGGTCCACTTTTTTGACTCGGTTAGTCTTTGATTTTCCAATTCTATTGTATTTTCTCCTTCCCGTCTTATCGAATGTACATTGATTTCGCCGTTTGCCGGAATACAGCAGCCATTCTGAAAGTTTGCAGTAAACAATTTACTAACACTTGTTAGTTTTTCAATTTGAATATTTTGTTATGTTTAAGTTATTTCATTCCCACCTTTTATTTACATTAAATTTTAGTATTTTACTATTATTGTACATGAAACCAATTTTTATGACATGGTTTTGTTCCATCTTTTGATTTAGAAATATGTGGTATTGGTGTGTAGAGGATTGGAAGGTGACGGATGGGTTCTGGTGGTGAATGAAAAAGGGAATTATAATGAAATTATTGGACAGATTGTGAATAGTGTATTTTTTATACATCTAATTTTTGTCTTTTGGTAGGTTTGGTTGTATAAAGTTTAGTTATTCTGAGTTTTATGAGGTGAACACAATAGTATTTCAGTTTCCCAACGAAATGTTGAATCCATGGTACCTCATTGCAACCGTTTAGAAGACTAGTGAAAAAAAAAAAAAAAAAAAACAGCGGGGCGCAGTCTCCTGCCGACCAAATACGTCTAAAGTACCAGAGACTTAAGTGGGTTATTGAACTCATTGCAGAAAATATGGAAGCACTAAATGTTGCGTAAAAACGATCTACTTACGAACATAGCAACCACCAAGAACGCGGAAGTTCATTGGCAACCATGAGATGATGCTTGCAGAGGCCCTCCAAGAATAAAAATATTGCCTAAAATATTGTTAAACGTCCGGTAACATATTGGACATTAGCACTGAAGAGGAGGCAGAGACGATTCCACAGGGCTAATTTCTAATCTACCGGGTAAAAAATTGTTACAGTAGAGGCGACCACACTGTGGGAACATTGGGTGGCAGGACATCTGCCAAAGTCGTGACCTACAAAGAATCACCGTATTACTGACACTGGAAACCTCTGTAGCACCGGTTAAGGAAAGGCAGTAGCAGAGGAGGAGGAGGAGGAGGAGAAGGTGCTGGTAGAGGTAGAAAACAACAACCAGCGGGCGAATGGACGAACGTGGTGAACAGAGGGATAAAAGAGGCTTTTATCCTCCACAAGAAAACGTCACCGAAAAATGTGCTGAAAAAGCAGCAGCAACAGGAACCGATGGTAGTTTCAGAAGATGAAAACGAGGAAATACTCCATCAAGCTCTTCTTCAATTAAAACGGCAGAGGAGGAAGAAGGGGATGAGGACGCCATGAAAAAAAAAAGAAAAAAGGGAAACGAACAAGGCCTAATCAGACGCATGCCTGTGAAAGAACAGAAAGGTAAAGTCTCCTCTAGAGCTCCTTCCAACCCAACAGAGAAAAATGAAAAAGGAACCGCGACGTTTACTTCAAGAGCAAGAAACTGTGTACGGTGGATAGACGAGGCGATCTATATTTGCTAGATCGTTCCACTGAGATTGAGCTAGACGGCCACAAAGTCGTTTGTGCCCGAGTTGCGTTAGATGGAAGGCCTAGACTGGCTGCACACTGGAAGTTCAACATGTCTTTACTGGACAAAACGCTTTAGCAGCAGCTAGCTAGATTAGTGCTACGTGAATTAGTAGAGGGGGTATCAAAAATGGATGGTGGAAGAGGCTTAAGGATAGCATGAGGTCTTCCACCGCTGACTACTATATCCATCGATTCTTCTAGCTAAGGCTAACAATGTGAAGACGCTTAAAGATTGTCCGTCTCGGGCAGAGGTAGGGGTGGGATCCCCTAGAAATAGAATTAACTAGGCAGGTCCTGGAACGGTTGGCTAGAAAGCGTTACCAGGGTCATTTAAGTATAGGTTAAAGATGTTGCAAACCCGTATTTGACTTCGAATCGCGCAAAGATCGTCAAAGTGACCATCTATAGATTCGAGATGGTCAAGACCCCAGAGGGTATACTCTACGAGATCGAACGACAATACGTGAGGCGTTTCAGCAAGCAGTTCGAGGCGCTTTACCAAGAGCCTCGTGTCAGTGATGAGTTTCGCAAGTTATTTACCCGACTTTCCTCAGCTTGGTCCGACTGAAGCAGCAAGAGTGGGATCACGGAGGGTGAAGTTCACTTGGCATTGAAGTGGGTCGGCATGTGCAAGTCTCCGGGATTTGATGGTCTACCCTACGAATTGTACTTAAGGCTGTCACGCATCTTTGTACCATTTTGACAGTGGTGTTCAAGGAAACTGGTTCCATTGCCCGACCAGATTTCCAGGGGTGAATTGCGCTAAAGTCAAAAGAGTAGGGAAGGGCTTAGATGATTACAAGCCCATAACTCTGCTAAACACAGAGTTAAAGATTTTGGCAAAGATCTTGGCGGGGTGCTTGCAGTCAGTTGCGAGATTTTGACCATCGAGAGGAAGTGTGACATGAGAAGCCTTGACGGACATTTGAACTATTTCCGCCCCCCCCCCGCAAAATAATTGCCATGACTCGAATAAGATGATCCAATAGTGAAATCAATAAAATTCTGCCAATAACTTACTTCGATTCATTTTAATGGAACACCTATATAATCAGACTGAGAAAACACGAGTTGAAGCAGTTTTGCTCGAAGAGGGTCCCGTTTTTGTTCGCCCACCTATATCGAACACTTTCGGTAACATTCCCGTGAGATGTCGCTAGTCTCGCCTCTGATGGCCACAAACAATGAAATGTGCCAAGGATCAATAAGCGAGGCTATATAAAAACAAAACCCTTACCACCACAAGCAAGGACTAACCAATGAAGTGTCCAGCTTTAACATTTTTGGGTGTCTTGATTTCTGAGCCTATTAAATGCCGACGCTATTGCTAGAGGAAATAAAATCGAATATTCTTTGAAAAAGTTAAAAGCATTTTCCAATCAGAAGAATGGGATTTGACACGCTAATTCGAGGTGAACCATATTAGCCTGATGACTTGAATATAAATAGCACGCAAACAAAAAAATAGTCAGGATGCATAGTAAGACCTCAATTAAATATTTGCAGCTGCGAGCAAAGAAAATTCAGAAACGTCAACCAAAAGAATGGCGGACTACAGAACAAAACCTAAAATCTAACTGTTCGAAGATTACCTTCAATTATCAAACCAGGGTCGGTGTAAGGGTTTTATGAGCCCACCTCGAATCTTAATTTTCAAGAGATACTATTCAAATATAAATGTTATTGTATTCTAATTATGTCCAATAATGGATTATATGTAACAGGTGAAAGGTTAACTTAAAAAAATGAAAAATACAGTTTATCTAAATACAGACTTGTCAATAGAACATTCCATCTTAAATACAGATTACATTAGTGACCTGTCACAATAGAACATTCCATCTTAGGAGTTGTCTTGCATAACATCCCGTGCGTTCGTTAAGTGTTCTTTGTTATTTCTTCTACCTTTGAAGGCGATCAAAGTGTAGTATCTGTGCTCGTAAGATTGAAGTTGTGTCGGCGATTCTTTTCCAACAACTTCAAGTGTCGGTTTTCGGTTCGCAGGGAGAGTGTTGGCGATCGGAAAGCCTCCGTCGACAGGAGGACAATGGCCCAGGAGAGGCCTAAGAGTTCCGGTTCCCTCCACAACGGCGTCCTGTGGAGACAATGATGGTGATCGTCAGGGTGATCTTGTCGAGGTAGACGACATAATATCTCACAGATTCCAATCGATGGCTTCTTCAATGCCTTCCACATCGGCATGGTGTGGAGAAGAGAATGAGTGGCAGGTCTCTGGACGAATGGTCAAGATTCAGAAACGGTGTCCATGTCAGCGGAGGAAAAGGAGAGATTTGGCAGTCCCATTTCGATGGCCCCGAGAGCCAGAATCGCCCATCCCTTCCACCTCTGGTTGGAAGAGGTGGGAACGAAGAAAGGGCTCCAGGAGAAGTACGCGAAATATTTCGGGCACCGAATTGCTGTGTGCCGGAGAACCTGTCAGCAATTGAACCAAGAATAATCTCCCTGCTGACCAAAGACCCAAAGTTTGTGGGTGTCAGTAGGGAGAACATCGAAAGAAGCTATCAAGTCACTCCAATTAAAGCCAAGGCGGTGGCTAGGAGGATCCACGCTATGTGGGACGTCCTGCTTGGCACGGCGGAGGAAGCCAAGCAGTTGGCCGGAGCAACACTCACTACCGAAGCGCTCCGGCCTCAAACGGAGTACGTAGCGACCCGCAAGACTAAACATTGCACGGAGATCCCATGGACATCACATGGGCGCCGCCTTCAAATATGGAAAGGTGGCGGAGGTATCATCGGTGATTTCGAAATCAGGATTTATGACTGGCGACATGACCCTGTAGGTGACGATGACTCGGGAAAGAGTTCGAACATCCCAAACATTCTCACCTGCAGGGGCCGGTCATTGTGGTGGTGGAGGGCAGGAAGGCCTTTTTGTTGGGTCTACGGAGCGTCCGGATCCGCATAACAACCCATATGCAACGGGGACAGCAGTACCTTCAACAGTACTAGCAGATGCACCTTCTAAAGAAAGTGGAGAATGGCGAACAGTTGAAAAGGAAAAACGCGTCCACCACGGAAGAAGTCTTCACCGGCAAAAATCACCTGTGTCACCGAGAGCGCCCGCGTCGCCGAAACCACCTCCGCCGCCCAAATCACACTCCCACCAGGGGAAATCGAGGAAAAGCAAGAGGAAGATATGGAAACAAAGCGTTCATCATCCCTGAAGCGCAACAGAGAGACGAGGAGAGATAACAGAAGACACAAAAGCCTCAGAAAGAGTAGGAGCAGTGAAAAAGCGGCATACACTAAGGCTAAATGTTCATCCCTACCAGTATCGCCGGAAGGCCGTCTTATGCGGGTAAGGCATGAAGCCTTCCCTCTTCCCCTCAAAAACATGCCCAGTCCCCGACCTTTAAACTGACTTCTTTAACTCTCACCCCTACTACTCCTACTCTCAAGAAAGAAAAAAGCTCTTCCCCAGGGAGAAGAGCTGATGAAAGTCTATAAAGGACATATCAAGGGACTGGTCGGCCTAGAGGCGCTCATTACTTAAGCCCTTGCTGAAGCTAACTGCGGTGGATGGCAAGTCCACTGAAAACCCAAAACTTCCCAAAGGCCCCCGGCGTGCTTACCTGGTTCGTAGCACGAGAGGTAACCTGAGGGTGCGGGGAACACATAAATGAAGCCAGCAGGTTCTACAAAGAAAGGGATAATGTACGAGTGGAACTCCTGAACTCAAAATGTCTAAGAATTATGAGGTTCCCAGTTCTTCTCCATCCCTGCTTATATAGGATAATCAAATAACCTACCCTACGGACGTTGGCAGGATTGTCCAAGACGGACGGATTACGTCCGACGTAGGAACGGGTTCTCTTGGAAGGTCTGTCGGTGTCCCTGCCACCAGAGATTTCTATCCGGTATATGACTAGAGTATTTCTCTTTTCTATTTTCAGGTCTAAAAGATTCTTATGTGCTGTCTAATGACTGTCGTTTATTCAGCATATGGGAACCGGCATGCCAGAGGCTTTCTTTGCTGGTCAGACGTACCCTGGATGCGATGGTGGACCTTGCCCATGTCGGTGCCAAGGGCCGGTTAATTGTGGCCGATATTGCAGTGAAAAGCAACTCGTTCCGGTTGATTGCGGTTTATGTGCCCAATGATCAAGGTGAGCGGTCTTTTCTGACTGTTGGAGCCCTTCCTGGTGGACTGTGACAATCCTGGTGGAGCCTGGAATGCCATCCACCAGGCAAATGGGATAAGGGAGGGTGCTAGCGGGAGGAGAGGTGATCGTAACTTGGTTGGTATCATTGAGATTTTGGCTTCGTTGATAGATACCGGGTCGATCATCCGAGTGGGAGTATGTGGACGTGAGCGCGTAGTTGGCCCTCTACCAAGGTAGTTAGCTACCTGGATAGAGTGTTAGAGAAGCCTGACAGACTTCTTAGAATGCGCAACGTTCCACTGGTTAGGTTATACGGATCACAAACTTGTTTGTGCCCGTGTAACGTTAAAATTTGAGGCTAGAATGGCTGGTTACTGGAAGTTCAATCAGTCCTTAGTGGACAGGCGGGACTTTCGATGCCAGCTAATTAGTGCAGCGGGCGTTAACTAGGGAGTCATTGGGAGTAAGTGGTGGGAGAACCTTAAGGATAGCATTAGGTCTTTCGCCACTCAATATAGCCAACAAGGCGCGAAAACACTTAGAGCTAATTACTCCGGGCGGAGATCCCCTCAAGATAGCTAAAGAGGCCCTTGAGAGTTACATGGGTCAGGTAATTGGTTGCCGGAAGATGTCTTCCGAAGCTGTGAACTTGGGCGCGGATCTGCGCAGGGAAGAAATTCGTCGAGGCGGCGATCGCTACATTCGAGAGGTGCGCGACTCGGCGAGGCATCTCCTTCGGTCGACTGACGATGTGTGAGGCGTTTCGGCGGCATTTCGAACACCGGTTTACCAAGGTGCCTGGTCTCCGTGAAGAGTTTCGCAGCTCTTTGGCTGATTTTCCCGGCTTTGCCGGCTGAAGCAACTGGTTGCGAAGGAGAGATTACGGAGGACGAAGTCTACGCAGCTTTGAAGGTCAGCAGTGGCAAGTCGCCTGGTTTGGATGGTTTGCCCTGAATTGTACTTGAGGCGGTCCTTTGTTTGTCCCGATCTTGACTTGTGTTCAACAACTGGTTCCGGCAGGGGACCATCCCCAATAGTTCCCTTCCAGGGTGTGGTCACGCTTTTTTTTTTTTTGAGGAAAAGGCAATAATGTTGGGAGGAAATTAGATGGTTACAGGCCCATAACTCTGCTAAACACACAGTTAAAGATTTTGGCCAAGATCCTGATGATCGCTTGCAGCTAGTTGCCGAGTCTGTTGGGACCTGATCAGACTCGTGCTGTGAAGGGCCAACAGTGGAAACAGCCTGCACTTGATCCGCACGATCCTAGAGGGTGTAAAAGACGAAGCTGCGCTGATCAATTTGGATCAGTCCAAGGCATTTGATAGGGTTGACCATGGCTACTGTCCTGCAGGCCACCGCATTCGCACCTGACTTCTGCGCCGCTGGATTAGTCTCCTGTATCGCTCCCCCACGGCTGTGGTACAGGGGAACGGGAAGCTGTCGAGCGCTTTTGTTCTGTCTAGGTCGGTCCGACAGGGTTGTCCACTGTCGTCCTTTGTCTTGGCGTTAAGGCCTCTCCTTCGCCGGCTAAAGGACAGGACGTGCAGTCCGACCCTACGCGGAATCGCTGTCCTGTTGGTGCTCGAGCCAGGGTTTCTGCGTACGCCAGTGACGTAATGACTTTTGTGTCCTCCCGGAGTAACAAGATCGGTACAGAAGACGCTTGAACAGTACGAGGTGCCTGGAAGGGTTCTGCAACCGGGGGCCCTTCGACTGGACGGACGGTCCTGTCCGCATTCTTGGAGTGTGGTTTGGGCCGAACTTGAAGAATTGGTCTGAAATACAGGCAAAAGCCGGCGCGTCTGTCGAGATTTGGCGTCGAAGGAATTTGTCCTTAAAGGGCTTGGCGAGTGTGTTCTACATATCTCTTTCCCAAGATCCTTTACCGGCTGTCTGTACTTCCCCTTTATGATGGACGTGAGGAGGCGATCGAGTGTTTGCTATTCTTTCTTTGGAGAGAACGCAAACATCACGTCGACAAAGGTGTGTTACCAACGTCCGTGTCATGGGGGTCTGGGAATACCGCACTTGGAGAGTCACAAGCTTGCTTCAAGGGTGGTTTTTCTCAGGCGCATTGATGGAGAAGATAGGTTGCTTTCGGAGGTCGTGAGGGTCATGTTCTCTAGCCTCACTATCCTCCCCCGATCATGAGGCGGTGCCGTAAGCCTCATGGGCGATAGTGATTCTTCCTCGAGTGTCGGAAAACCTTGCGGGCTATTCCACGGTCTAGTGACCTTTCACAGCCTAGGAAAGTCTTCTATCGGGGAAGAGTGGTGAGTGTCGCAAAGGACCCACTACGGAGAAGCTCGGCATATCGGAGAATGAGTTTCGCTCGTATTGGTCTTGGGCGCCAGGTGCAGATCATCTCGGCAACAGTTTTCTGACCTGGCGATTAGCTCGGAATCGGTTGTCTCAATGACATGCGTTTCATAAAGGGCATGGCGGATTTGCCAGATTGTAGACGCTGCAACCTTGGTTTAAAGGAGACGTCCTCGCACGCCTACCATTGTTCGCAGGTTCGCCCGTTGTGGGATCGTGTCGGCGAGTTGACTGCTCGTATCGCGCCGGATGAGCTCCTGCTCATTGATCGCATACGCACGTGACTGTGTCGCCCCCGTTTTCTGGAGTGAAGCAGATGTGTTTCTATCGCTACTAGCCACGGCTCGAATGGTGATATGGACGACGCGACTAGAGGAAGTCTTACGGAGTAAGCCGTCTTTCACATCAGGATTTGATCCGATATTTTTGACATCAGCTCAAAATGAAGATTAGAACGATTGGAAACGGTTGACGCCGACAGATTTCAGCAAAAGGTGGATAAATGTGGCAAGCCTGGTGCGCATGACTGGGGGCTAGCCTTGATTTTCTCTTTTAGGCCTGCCTAGCCACATCGGGGTGGATTCCTTTGGAACCCTCCCCTGGGTAAGGTAAGTTCCTTTTTGTGTACCTAGTTAATGTCAGTGAGTGTGTTTCCCGGCACTGTCTTGTTATGATCCAGCTCGAGATTCCCGCTTCCGTTTAAATTTTTGGTCACGTTTCATCTCGTCTGGGTCAGTTATATTATTCCCCCCTGTCAATTTATTTCTCTTCAATCTGTAGAAGAGCCTCTTGATTTTGTCCTTTAGGCAGAATACAGCGGCTTTGTTTTGCGAAATTGGGTTGGGTCCAGCTAACATGTCTTTTGTTGATATTTCCGATTAATTTTTTATTTTTATTTTGGGAAATTGTTTTTCATACCCACCCATGTCATTTTATGTATAGAATTTTTATATATTTTTGTACTAAAAAAAAAAAAAAAAAAAAATTGTAATTTTTATGTACATCTGGATTGTTTTTAGGTCCCCAGAATGCATTGCGGTATTGTGGTGCATGATGGATTGAGTGTTGATGGATACGTTTTTATTGAAAAAAAAAAAAAAAAAAAAAAAAAAATTGCATAGTATGTCTGGGTCACCAGTCAGATTAGCTAGGTATAATGTAGATAATGAAAGAACCAGAAGTTTCGTTCCCCAACCCTTTTCTTGCGGCCTTGTGCCATAAAAATTGTATAAACAATTTTAAATAAAACATTCCATCTTAATGTTTTGCGGAAATTATCATTGAAGACTTAAAAAAAAAAAAAGTGGTGGGATGAATAATTAACGAATAAATGAATTGTTTCTTGGCGTTGCTTAGCATGAGTAAAACAAATTCACGGATTTGGAAAAAAACCAGAATGATGCAAGAAGTTTTCATCCATTACTCAGTTGAGCTTAGTTTACTCGGTGTTATTGAAAGCGTGAATCAAAACGGCCCGGTCGGAGGAATAATACGCACCGACCTTATTACTTCCCATGCTTTTAAAAGTGATAGTAAATGGTTTAGGGGAAAAAAATACATAATTACTGAAAAGGCTATGACTTAAAGATGTAACAGTCCTAAATAAAGTTAATATTCAAGCGATAATAGGAACATCATACATTTATCTTTAAAATTGAAACAAAGGGATTCACCTTTGAAAAATGTTTTGAAATTTTCAGGTAGAAAAAGGATTATGCTTTTTGTTTAGTGAAAAGGTCCACAAAGGTTAGTAGCCAATTGGTAATTATATTTAAGAAAATATAGAGGATAACAGTTAACAATGTAACTGACTTGTGAGCGAGAAATATGATGGTAAATACTAAGCTATAAAGACAAAATGGACAAGTTAAACAAAACGCGACAAAATATAGACTTGAAATAATCCGAGAAAGAAAGGCAGAAATGAAAATGGTTTTTGATATCATATTCATTGAAAGAACAGGAAATTTGTATTTTACTAAAACGGAAGGGGGTCAACTAAAAATACAACCTTCATTACAAGTATTTTCTAGACAAGTCGCACAAAAATTATGTTTCAGAAACGCTGGCGTCCGTTTAGACGCATTTGTTCTGAATTTCCGATTGAACCCTGAAAAGTTTTAATACCCGGAACTTTTCGTAGGAAATGAAACATTTCTGCAGAAAGAGTACATGGTTTAGTCAGAAGATTCCTGCTGCTCGTTAAACCCATTTGTGTTGACTTCGTTTACCCATTTGATTAAGAGAAGTCACACTTTCTCGGATTTCTTTGAAAGAACCTAGAAAAAGGTTTTCCACTGAAAATTTAAATATCCTAAAGTTTTCAGTCCGCATTAGCTATTCCAAAGATTAAACTAGTTTCATCAAAATATAAAATGAGAACATGTGCGGTCGACTCAAGTCCGTTGAACCCAAGAGTACCATACGTTATACACGCTTGGACGATCAGGTCTCGAAAGACATGACTGGGCAGAAGATTTTTCTACAGTAGGTTGTCATTACTTTCTGCGATAGACGGTTGCCAACCAAGGCTTCTGAACCCAATCTGTGTTGCTATTTAACCCATAGCTCGAGGGGAAGCGACAAATTAATACTTTCTCAAGGGTATTTGCACGTAAGTGAATGCAACGAATACGACGGTTGAACTTGTCTCGACGATTTCTCGTTCCAAGTCGATATCCACTGTACCAGTCACGTCAGGGATTAAGCGAATTTTAAAAACTTCTGATCGCTTTGTAAAGCTGTCATATCCGCAAACTCGAGTGATTATGCGATAGGCGTGTAAAAAGTTACAAGTTTCACAGTAATTTCATTATTAATTGCTAATTTGAGCTCCAGTCGTGGATAGGAACTCGAGAATGAAAGTCAGACAAGAGATTCAATCAAGATCTTGGAATTGATTTTTTTTTATTACGCTTCTGTAAACGTGATAGGAAACGAGAGCAAGCAAGATGTTAAGTTCTGTTGAAACAAAGTGACAAATGTCTTTCCATTCCTCGTTTAAATATTGGCAAGATTTTTCATGGTTAACTCCGGAGTTTATTTTACACGGAAAAAAAAAAAAAAAAAGTTTCTAAAACCTAGAGTTTCCTATATAGCTGTCGTCGAGTAACAAAATTCGACTTCAAATTTTGGGGGAGGCAGGTCATGGTCTGTTAGTCTTCCAAGAAACCTTTTGACCCGGAGGTTTAGGTCACAAAGTCGTAAATCTAAATGAACTCCATTTTTAACGTCTGGTATGGTGTAATATTAAAGAAGCATCGGACTTTCAAGCTATCTATTCAATCGACAGCGCCAATATCACGAGTTCAAAACGGCTAAAGTTTTCTTCCTGTTTTAGGTCAAAGGAGGAGATGTGTCCTTATCTTATAAACAAGACGACGGAAAAATTTTCAATGATAGTGGAACCAAAGACTTTCCTTGTGATATAAATCTCCGATCGGGATGTGAGGGGGTCTCGTCAAAGACAAGGAGAATGACGACGTTTAATGAGAGCGTGAATTTGTTTTTAAAAAAAAAAAAAAAAAAAACACGAAATCCAAACTCAAACCCCATTGTTATACGAGGAAGAATCCAACAAACAATGAAATAAAAAGCTATTTTTATGGAATTAGTAATATTCCACCTTAAAGAACACGGCAAATAGATAAAAATGATCCAAGGCTTCACGCGTAAAAGAAAGGAAAAATATGATAGAGATTGCAAGATTGAAGTTGTCCAAGTAAGAAAGCGTCCGTAAAGGATTTTGAAGTTACTAAATCCTGAACCGAAATTTCATCATTTTGAGCCGGAAAATTCAACTTTTCGAACTGAAAACTAAGGCAAATACCTGAAAATGAACTCGCTTCGAAGCCAAACGATTTTCTTACAGAAACACTGCAGGGGTTGCTATTGGGTTTTAGAATAGCTAGCGAACAAACTTCAATCAGAGCGTGAGCTCGTTTAGTTCAACAGGTCATTTTACGACGGTTTTTCATTTTGGGGTGAAAGAAGCCACTGGCGGCGTTTAATAGAAGTCCTTTTAAATGGACAAAGGACAGAGTTTGTTTGAGCTTTGTTTAACGGCATACCTGTGGGTTACTTAATGCCAAAAATAATGGGGTTGTCAGATATTTTTCTAATGTTCAGTTACATTGAAAAACTTGATTTAGATTTTAATGAGAAAATTTAGTTTTTTTTAAGGTCTAGTTTTGTATTCAAAAAGTGTATTACTCGTAATATTTTTCAAAATATACTGTTGTTATTATTTTAAACAAAAAATGTATATTTTCTGTAAATTTTATACTTTCATGGTGTTTTGACCAAAGTTTGAGGGTTAACTATTTGCCCATAGCTGGGACCCTAACAGGTGCTACCACTCGAGGTCGGGGTGGACCGCAAGACAACAGCAATTAAGAGGTGGTTCCATGCTCCTCACGATCTCGTAATAAGAGGCCTTGCTGCTGGATGCAGTTTACCGTCATACCCAGGACCGACAGATTTTGTTTGAATTATTTGTCAGAAAAGTAATTTTTAATCGGACCTACGCAAAAATAAAGTCAAAGAAACTAACAGAAGAGTCATCAAAACTTAGCCTAAAGCAGTTCAGGTCATTTAACTGTTGGCCGACTAAAAACCACTGTTGATGGTTTTGAAACGCTACTGACGCTTGTTCCAAATTTTGCATTGTTTATTCATCGTCAGAAAAGATTCAGTATGGAAGTCCTAAACTGGTTAAGACAAGGCAAAGTTACGCAGATTGAAGTCGGCGATTTTTAAAAGTGTTAAAACGCTCAGACGAATTTTACTGGACAATTAGCGGCGCTCAAACAGAAAGATTTTTTTTAAATTATAAGAAACAGATTTTCTTCAAACTGCTAAAAGAAATTAAATATGAAAATCTAAGAGTTTAATATTGTGACGGCTTTAATCTTTCAAAAAAGAGATGGCGGATAATATTGGCCTCGAACAATGTAAGACAGGGTCGTTCAATCCCTTGAATTTATGCAACATATATCACCATACCAGATGCTATTTAATTGACTTGTTTAAGTTTTTTCCTAACGGAAGAGAAAAAGGCTTTGCATGTTCTAAACTCAGATTTAATGAAGAATCTGTTCTGGATTGAGAAGCAGCGGTAGCTTAGGTCGGTGTTGCCCGGATGTGCGTTAAGAACGACGTTAATTATAGTTTAGAAATAAATGTTCTTAAGTATCTGAAAGGTCGAATGGGTATGAATCAGTTTATTAACTGAATGGTTGACATGTTTAATTGGATTAGGAGGAGTAAAACTGAGATATCCACAAATACAGTTAGGCGCACGAATCCGATAAAACGAGGAAGCATGAGAACTCAAATTGTCAAATTTGTTCATTCAACCTGTTGACAAATTCTAACGCAGAAAAAGTTGACAGGTTGAATATATTTATATATCCGTGCTAATATTCGAACATAGTTGGGTGTTCGAAACCTGGCCATGAAAGTAATAATGTCACGGGTCTTTCAGCAACTAAGAAACCTACATTTGACTTCCAAAAACGGATGAGTGAGAAATTCAAGGGGTCGGAAGTAGTACTTTATTTCTATAAAGTTGTGAAAAGCTAAGGTATTTCAACCTGCCTTGGGTAAGATGACAACGTTGATTTCCTGCCTGGTCGGAGCCGCCATTTGGAATTTAGGTATCAGTCTACAGAACTTGACCTGTGCTAGGTGCGACTATCAACTATAGAACCCCTCTAGTTCGATTCTTTCAAGAAGTAATATTGGGTTTGTTGGTCGAACAAATATAGTCTTACGGTTGTAAGAACAAATTAGTTGGTGGGGGTGGAAGTTGCTAAAAATAAAAATTGCAGAGGAGATAGCAAGTCAAAATCGAGGTCATTTTCTTGAACGACGGAGCCACGTGTCTGACGGAGACTAAGAAACTTTTGAAGTTTTCCTCTGAATTCGTTTATTCACATGCCAAGTCAGAACCAATGATCTGTGGCATACATTTTGTTTCACTTAAACAGGGAGACAGCTTCATAAATAAATGAACGAATCTCATCGCAAGATAGGGGGTTGTGCGTGTTATAGTTGTTTCCTGAAAATTTTGATTTGTTGAGTTCTTTCATCAAACCCAAAACTTCGATCAAAGAAACAGTTTAAGTGCCACATTTGTCCAATTTCAGCCTCCAGTTCACCATAGCTTGGAGATGTTTGTGTGTAGTTAAAGAGTAAATTTCTGTTCCACCACTCACTTCACTCGTGGGTTTGATGCTTGCAGACAAAAAATGAACAGTCTTATACTCAATGTGCTCCCAGCTGCGCACGTCACAAGTACAACAAAAAAAAAAATACAACTGCATTGTCGCAGACCCTTTTTACGGACAAAAAACTATTGCCAACGCAATCATCACTCATGTCGACTCATTCTCACTCAACATAAAATGACAGGTTGAAAATTTTTTTTTTTTTAACCACACTTGCGAGGACGCAATGAACTCTCTGGCGTGGGTTTACGCCGCATTCATCACAACACCTTGGACGCTTTGGCTCTGGTAAGTGTGAATGTTTATCGTCACATTGTGTTACTTGATACGCTAATGTAATTGTGCTCAAAGTTTTCTTTTTTCCATGTCTGCTTGAGATTATTTCGATCTATGAATAAAGCCTCAGAAAATGCTAATATCTGCTCCCTCGACTATAGTTCAGGATGATATTCATATCAGTTTGCTGCTCTTTATCCGTAGTGATGACATTTTCCAATACAGATATTGACGTACCTGGTCACGGACGTTTTTGTACTCATTGTATGTGAATTCTGAGTTAGGCAGTCTTCAAAATATTTCTCACAGAACATACATATTGAACCCGGTATCTTTTGCAAGATTGGTAGTGTAACCTTTAGGCTTTTGCAGTCTCGTTTAGCTGTTGGCGTTATGCGTTTACGTGTCACAGGGGCGGAAGAAAAATTTGTCTTCTCCATTGAATTCGTTCGAGAAATAGAAGTCATTTTCACCAATGAGTGTTATTCGGTTCTACTTAGAGACAATTCGCTGTTCGCCGGTCAACTTTGTCCAAATGAGATTCTTCGAAAAAGTGAATTTCACAAAACTTTACCCGGCATTTTCTTTCCTACTATTTTCATTGACACATTCAATTTTGGAAATAAAATTGACATCGGAACAAAGCTCTACAATACAATTTAGAAAAATACTCCCCCACTCTCTTAGCGAGTGTGCATCTTGATTTCACCGTTTGGCGGAATACAGCAGCCACTCTTTCTGGGTTGGACGGAGCTTACTATGTGTTATTATTTTGGTTTAAAAGATTTGTTGTATTACTTTATTTTGGGTTCATCCCCCTCCCATCATTTCATCTTTCATTAAATGTTTTAAATTATATATTCTATTGTATATAAATACATTCTTATTGTCATGGGGTTTTTCCCCTTGTAAGTTTATGGTATTGTGGTGTATGTAGGATTAGGAGCTGATGGATGGGTTCTTTTGCTGTATGTACAGGTGTAATGAGTGAATGGGTCATGATAGTGTTTAGCTAGGTATAGGATAGTCAAGTTAGTACCAACCTCTACCTCTTTTCGGCCATGTGCCACTATTTAGTACTTTATACAAAATTAATATTGCCACTCTTTTTGAGGGATGGATGTATTTTAGTTTTATTGTTGGGTATTTCATCCCCTCATTTTGTTATCATTAAATCTTGTAAATATATTTTGTATATATTATTGCATATATTACCATTTTTACCTCATGGGTTTGTTTCCCCTTTTGGGTGCCCTTGTAAATATATGGTATTGTGGTGTGTGAAAGATTGGGAGGTGATGGATGGGTTCTTGTGGTGATTGAGCTATTTGTAATGAGTGAATGGGTCATGATAGTGTTTAGCTAGATATAGGATAGCCAGTGTTGACTAACCTCTACCCCTCCCCTTTCGACCTTGTGCCACGATTTTGTAATTATTGCGAATAAATATCTTCCCCTTTTTAGGTGTCTCTTGTAAATGTGGTATTGTGGTGTGTGAAGGATTGGGAGGTGTTGGATGGGTTCGGTGAATGTGCAACTTTTTCATGAGTGATAGGGCCGTGATAGTGTTTAGCCAGGTGTAGGATAGTACCATCTATAACCCTCCCCCCCTTTCGACCTTGCCACAATTCCTGTATTTTTATACATTAATAAATATTGATATAATTTACAAAACAAAAATAAAATGGCTGCTGTTCGATACCCGCTGAAACAAATTTTAAGGGTGCGGCAAGTAAAGATGGCCGCATGGATAAAAGCGTTGACTGAGTAATCCAAAAAGTAACACGACAGAAAGAGTTGTGAGTTCAATACCTGGTCACTGCAGAGGAAACAACTGACGAGTTGACTACTAAAGGAAATTAACTGAAGCCACAGAGATATCCAGTAAAGGCATGGCACATGGAACTAGAACAATCTACCCACCCCGTGGACGGAAATAAAGGGTTTGGCTTCAAATTTCAAAATATCTGAAAAAGGTCGAAACATACAACATCGGAAACGTCGTGAATATGGCAAAGATGAGAAAGAGTCCGAACGATGAAGTGCAAATAGTTACAATAGCTCATCCCATATAGACAAATATTAAAGATGAATTTGTTTCTCGGATAAAACAAACAAAAACAAGTAAAATCGCACTGGAAATATATTGGCGGACCTGAAGGAGACTACCACCACCTGTAAATTGGTTGATTATCAATTTTTTTTTTGTTTTTTACTTTTTTCAGTACAATCTTCCTCGATTAAACCCTACTCTCCGATTGACAAAAGATTTCTAAAAATTTCAACATTTAAACAATTTTACTGGTTGGGGGCTCAGTTTTCATACAACCTTATAATAAATCGATCCTGTGCAATTAAACTTTTTGTTTGCGCATATTCAACTACTGAATCCTTTGCGAAATTTTTAAATAAAGCCATTCTTAGTTTCCGATGCCATCGTAAGAACTGAAGAAAACTTGAAAAAGACAAAACAAGATCAACAACAACTCGTCCCAAAAAAAACAAACAAAAACGGCTAACGCGAGTGGTACCAATATGGAGGATTGATTAACTATAACGTATGAAAAATTGAGCCCCACTTCTAAAATTGTTTACATATTGAATTTTTCAAGTTTGTTGATAATCGGAAATTTTATGTAATAACCGATAAGACTGCACTGAGAAATATTTTAAAATAAACAACCAATTTAAAGGTGGTGGTAGTCTCCTTCAGGTCCGCTAATATATTTGTTTTAATCTGTCTATTTGCTTGCTCTTCACTCAGTCGTTAAGTTAAAAGGACGTACCATTTGCGAGTGTTTCGATTTAAATTATATATATAATGTACCGGAAAGAATAATTAAGTTTTTGCATTTCTTGACACCATTCAGTTTCCAAAAATTTCGTCGGTAACATTGGTGGGTGGGTAGGGGGTCAGTTTAACAAAAACTGTTTGAAATTTGAACTGAAATGTCAAACAGTCATTAAATAATTGAGATAAGACAAACTTAAAAGATTTGAGAATTGTGGATTTGTCAACAAGTTGTGGCCATTGTATGGAGAGCTGACCTCTGGAAGAAGACCCACTGGGCGGCAACAACTGCGGTATTGACATCATAAAACGCGATATGAAAAAACTGTGGGCATCAACACGGAGTCATGGGAGAGCGTAGCAGTTCAACCGGTTCCAGAAGAGGAACCCTGGCCCAACAACTTTAATCAAGAGAGGAGCAATTAACACAAGTCGTCATGGAGGCAGGTTCGCAGGAAACAAAATGACAGCTCCGACAAGACAAGAAACAAAACATAAATTCAGCCTCTGCAACAAAGACTGTCACCCCCGCATCAGTTTCTACAGTCACAGACGCCAGTGCTCAGTCAAGCAGACAACTAGAATGCTACCCATGATCAACCCTGACCGACTGAGGCCTACTACTGTGGCCATTGTATTTTAAAAGGCCGAGAGCCGAACGGATGCGCAGCTGTGAAAATGGTAGGAAAGGTCATTAACCCTAACCTTACCACAGCATCAATGGTACAAGACAGTCTGGTTGGAGTTTTCCTTCTCCAATATTGGTTGATAACTAAGGTTGCAGGGTCAAATCTGTCCTGTTATTTCCCCATAGTTGAAGGTGGAAGAAATGGTTATACATTTCTCAAGAGTATTAACACATAAATTAATGAGGAATTTTCTAAATACAGGTTAGATGTGGTACAAGGCCGAATGTATGGGGCAGCCAGTGAGGATCGAACTCACTACTTAATCGATCTTACAATACAATCTTGTTAACCACTACAGCAAGTCGAAATTTTAAAATATTTGACACTCATTAATATTCTTGTAAAATCCCCAAGAATTATTAGCGACCGTAAAACGCTCTAGCATTTAATCTGGGTCAAAATTTTTCATCTCAATCTGGTGACGAAGTTTTCGATTTTGTATTATAAATTTAGCATGTGTTCATGCCTGTTGACAAGAGGTACGTTTTTCAGTGAGTATGGAAATTTGAATTCCTGCACTGTAGTTTTTGCAGGTAGTTAACTGTTGTACTGATATTTGCAAATTAAGCTTTGTGTCGGCTAAATCCCCCGAGAGGATTATGGATGGTTATAAAATGGAGACTCAGCAAGAAAAATCACCGGTTGAGTTTTTCAAATTGCAGTCGAAATGCTACAACGACTGTGGAAAGGGTTCTCCAACTGGGAACCACGACCCATAGGCTGGTCGCCTACCCCAGAACTCATGGCTGAAGATGTAAGAAACATAGAAAAACCTGCTGCCGATTAACTTAATGTTGAATAATGCGCCTCCGATAAAAACCCCGAAAGTTTATTTTAAAGGTTATTTTGGAAAATTGACAGCTCTGATTATAGAGAATATATGAATAGACTTTAATGAAAATTTGAAGAGCTCTGATTACTTTACTGAATCTTCAGAAAGGACTTAATTTTAATTGAAGATTGAAAGCTGTGGTATTTTTAAACGAATCGTCTGTCTGTTATAGGCTGGTATTCAAACAATTCAAATTGTATTTTCGGCTTTTGTAATTTTTTTTTTTTTATAAGACTTTCTTCGTAACTCTCCAGGCGTCTTCGAACTTTTCATTTGTTTTATTTTATTTATTTTTTTTTTTTGTCGTGTTTATTTTAACCACAAGTGTCAGGTCTTAATCTGGTAGAAATACGGCTACCGGGTTTACACAACGTGACTTTCTGAGATGAAATCACAACGTGGGGAGTGAGTCCGTTGTTGTAATAGACGTCTTGGAGGACCAACTTCTGTGACGAGATCACGCCCAGCGACCCGAAAGCGTCGACATAATTGGTACCGTTTCGACATCATCGTCAAGGGGTGTCCGTAATTGTCTACAACCAGCCAGCCCGGCAGATAGTGTTACAACGTCACTAAAGTCTGTACTAAATTTATTCATCGTCAATAGACGATTTACAAAGATTTTAACTTTTAATTGAAACTCCTCAAAATTTAAATGAAGTCGTTGATTAAAACAACTTGAAAACAAATCAAATGCGTTCAGGTTTAAAAGATTCGCAGGTAAGTTTAAAAATAACTGAAGGAGAAAATCGTGGTTGTTCAAAATTTTCCATTTAATACATTTCAAAAAATATCGAGAAGTCTTTGCCAACAATTCACGAACGTTGGATAAATTATGCAAGAAAATGAAAATGGTGTGTCGGTTTAAAAATACTCAGATGATATTTCTTCGGACCAGTCAGCGTCGACACATCCTAGAAAGCCAAATGTTCTCGTGTTCTCTCGTTCTCTCTCTCTCGTGTTCTCGTGTTCTCGTTCTCTCTCTCTCGTGTTCTCTCTCGTGTTCTCTCTCGTGCTCTGTCTCGTGTTCTCTCTCGTGCTCTGTCTCGTGTTCTCTCTCGTGCTCTGTCTCGTGTTCTCTCTCGTGCTCTGTCTCGTGTTCTCTCTCGTGCTCTGTCTCGTGTTCTCTCTCGTACTCTCTCTCGTGTTCTCTCTCGTGTTCTGTCGTTCTCTGTCTGTCTCGTGTTCTGTCTCTGTCTCGTGTTCTGTCGTTCTCTGTCTGTCGTGTTCTGTCGTTCTCTGTCTGTCGTGTTCTGTCGTTCTCTGTCTGTCGTGTTCTGTCGTTCTCTGTCTGTCGTGTTCTGTCGTTCTCTGTCTGTCGTGCTCTGTCGTTCTCTGTCTGTCGTGTTCTGTCGTGCTCTGTCGTGCTCTGTCTCTGTCTGTCGTGTTTTCTCACACACACACGTAGGTACCTGTTTTAAATTATTATTTAGAAATAATCAACCTTATACAAGGTGAAAGTATAAATTGTTAAAAATCTCTACAAAACTATTTTGACGACATTGCACGTTTTTTTGCTTCTCTCATTCCCTCTCTCAGTTGAAACTCTAACCGCGATTTGGTGACATTATCGCCTTGCGATAACTTTTCTTTTTGCCTTCTGGAAGTTAAAGTATTAAGTACACTAATTAATAATAATCTACGTTTTCAATAATGTTCTATTTTCTAAATGCATTAGAAAAATGTTAAATGCATGTCAAATATTCAACAGGTAAACAATTTAAATTCTGAGACACATGCGCCATTTTGCTCCCCCTACACACACGTTCTTACTTAATTTTAAAAGTTTATATACAAATTTTATAAACTATTACAAATCACATTCAAATAAAATTATATTTTAAATTAAAAGTATGTAGTATTTTGTTTTTTTAATTTGCCAATAACTTTTGAAAAGGACAAATTGACTAATAAAATTATTTTAAATGAAAATAAAATTAAATCATGACGAAAAAGATTATTTCAACTTGGAAACGTGTTTTACCTTTTTTTACTAAAATCGTAATGTTTTTTAAATAATGACAGTTACA
>JBBBDQ010012774.1:0-15552 GCA_037127315.1 Ascarosepion bandense
AGTTTCCCAGGCTGTGAAAGGTCACTGGACCGTGGAATGGCTCCGGCAAGGTCACAGACATTCGAGCAGGAATTTCGGTCGCACCCAAGGCCTGACGGTCAGCCATAGGGTCGGGGGAGCGATGGTAAGGCAAGGAACATGTCCCTCACTACCCCCGCAAGCAACCGATCTTCTCCCCAACGCGCCTGAGAAATGCCAAACAACTCGGCGAGCACGTGGCTCCTCAAGTGTGGCATCCCCAGACCCCCTGGACACGGACGGAGGCAACAGACTCCTTGTCGACCATGTGTTTGCGTCCTCTCCACAGGCAGGGAGAATAGCAAACGCTCAGAGCGCCTCTCATGATCGTCACAAAGGGAAGTACTGACAGCCGGTAAAGGATCATGGGAAAGAGGTATGTGCTTGCACACCTCCGCCAAGCCCTTCACGGAGAGACCGTCGACGCTAAACCCTGACCGGACGCGCCGACCTTTGCCAGTACTTCAGACCAGTTTTTCTCCAACTGTAAGTCTGACCGAACCAAACTCCGAGGAGCTTGACCGGCCCGTCCGTCCAGTCGAAGGCCCCGGGAGGGAAACACCCTTCCAAGCGCCTAACCGCAAGCCGGAAGACTTGTCGCAGTTAATTCTGGCCCCTGTCACCTCTCGTACCGTACAAGCGCCTGCTGTACTGCCTCTATGTCCCTGCGGGAGGACACAAAGGACGTTACGTCATCGCGTACGCGGAAACCCTGGCCCGAGCTCCGCCAGGACTGCGATTCCACGTAGACCGGACTGCCTGTCTCGTCCCTTAGCCGGCGAAGCTGAGGCTCCAACGCCAGGACGTAAAGGAGAGAAGACAGTGGACAACCCTGTCGGACCGACCTAGACAGCGAAGGCCCGACAGTCTCCGTTCACCTGTACCACAGCCTTGGGGAGCGATACAGAAGGCTAATCCAGCGGCTGAAGTCGGGTTTGAATCCGGCGGCCCGTGCAGGACAGCAGCCAGGTAGCCATGGTCATCCTATCAAATGCCTTGACTGATCCAAATTGATCAGCGGCCTCATCGTCGTCTTCTACACCCTCTACGATCGTGCGAATCAAGTGCAGTTGCTCTGAATTGTTCGTCCCTTCACAGAACAAGTCTGATCCGGTCCCAACAGAGACTCGGCAACTAGCTGCAAGCGATTCGTCAGGATCTTGGCCAAAATCTTTAACTCTGTGTTTAGCAGAGTTATGGGCCTGTAATCATCTAGTTCCCTCCCAACCTTCTTGCCTTTTTTCAACAGCGTGATCACGCTCCTGGTGATCCGACCGGGGATGGACCCCTGCCGAAACCAGCGGCCACCACGACAGCCAAGAGCGGGACAAAAAGGTGCGACATCCTCAAGTACATTTCATAGGGCAAACCGTCTCCCTTCGCAGCTAGCCGCTTCAGCCGGCAAAAGCCGGGGAAAGTCAGCCAAATAGCTGCGAAATCTCCCTCGTCACGGAGTCCAGGCTCCTCTGCAAATCGGTGTTCGAAATGCTGCCGGAACGCCTCGCACATGTCGTTGGTGGACCTTAGGAGATGTCCCTCCGGGTCGCGTACCTCTCGAATGTACCGGTCGCCGGCCTGGCGAATTTCTTCCTTGCGCAGTTCTGCGCCCATACCACAGCTTCGGAAGACGAGCTCCAGTGTTTAACTTAGCCCTAATTACCTGACTACGTAGCGCCCGCTAGTCGAGCGCCCAGGCCTCCCTGGCCAAGGCTATCTCTAGGGATCCCCCTCCAGCCTCCGCCCGGGTGAAATTAGCACTAAGTGTCTTTGCCCGCAGCCTTATCTGGTAGGTTGAGCCGCCGGCTATATTTGGTGGCGAAAGACCTAATGGTGTCCTTAAGGTTAACCCACCACCTACTCCCACGACTCGCCCAGTTAATTCCGCTGAACTAGTTTTGTCAGCTGGTCACGAAAGTCCCGTCTGTCCAATAAGGACTGATTGAACTTCCAATAACCAGCCAACCTAGGCCTAAAGTCTAATATTCCCGGGCACAAACGAGTTTGTGGTCCGAGTAGCCTAGCCAGTGGAACGTTGGACATTCTAAGAAGTCTATGTCGGCTTCTCTGACTAACATCCTATCCAGGTACGCGATACCTTCGGGGTAGAAGGCCAACTATGCGTCCACGTCCACATGCTCTCATCCGGATGATCGACCCGGTATCTATCGACGAGACCAAATTCGCCGATCAGATCAACCAGGCTACGATCACCACTCCACCCGCTAGCGCCCCTTCCTCTATCCCATTTGGGGGTTAGGACGGTATTCCAGTCCCCAACTAAGATTAGCCGTGTTGAATGCACCATGAAGGGCTCCAACAGCCGAAAGAAAGAGACACGCTCACCTGGGATATTGGGCGCATAAACCGCAATCAGCCGGAACGATTTGCTTTTCACTGCAATATCTGCCACGATCAGCCGGCCCTCGGCACCGACATGGACAAGGTCGATCCTCGCGTCCAGGGTACGCTTGACCAGCAAAGAAACACTCTGCATGCCGGCTCCCATATGCTGAATAGACGACATAGTCGTTAGACAGCACACACGAGTCGACTTCGCAAACAAAGTGAGTCTCTTGATCGCGGCCACATCCACGCCGAACACAAGAGGTCACTAGCGGCGAGCCGCCTTACCCCGATCCCTCAGGCCATTCGCATTTAAGCTGGCTATCTTAATAGACATGATTTAGTTCTGAAAAGGAAAAACAACAAAACATGCAACAAAAATACTAGTCACATACGGGACGGAAATCCTAGCAGATAGGGACCCCGACGGGACGGTCCTAGGAACCCGTTCCTACATCGGACGTAATCCGGTCCGTCTAGGACAATGCCGCCAACGTCCGTGGGTGTTAGTTTTGCTACCCTATAGAGACTGGGTGAGTAAAACAGGGACCTCCCCCGAACAATTTTTTTTTCATTTTTTTGAGTTCAGGTGTGTTGTGCTGAACCATGGTAACTTTTGCAAAATGTCTCTTTGCTTCGTGGATGTGATCCCAGACTTCTCAGGTTGCCACCGGTGTCTCTCACCAGGGTGATGACACCTGGGGCCTGGGAAAGTTTCTAGGATCTTCAACTGTTTGCCCTCCACTGAAGTCACAGCAGGGGCTTTAAGAGTTTTCTGCCTCTGAGATGACCACTCAGAGGCAACGTCCTCACTCACTTTAAGGAGTGCTTCCCCTTTTGGGCAGGGCTTTTTTTTTTTTTTTGCCCGAGAGGGAGTGGACAGAGGAGGGAGGAGTGGGGTTAAAGTACATGATTTCAGGGGGTCAGTTTAAAGACTGGGGACTGGGAGGCTTTGGTGGGATGAAGGAAGACTTACCTTTAGTGCATAAGTCTGTTTAACCGGAGACACTGGTAGAGAGCTGCATTTTCTTCGGCTCGCGGCCTCCTTTCGTTGCTCCGGCTCCTTCTCCTGGCCTTTGTGTTGTTGTGCTGTTCTCCGCCTCTTCCTCTCTCCCACGTTTCAGGGAGGGTGTCTCAGCTCTATTTGCTGGGGGAAGGACTTCCTTGCCTTCCTCTGTTTGGGAGGAGACACTTCCCTTGGTTTTGCCGGCGCCTTCGCCGGGGACTCCTTAGGTTT
This sequence comes from Ascarosepion bandense, assembly GCA_037127315.1. Taxonomy (NCBI): domain Eukaryota; kingdom Metazoa; phylum Mollusca; class Cephalopoda; order Sepiida; family Sepiidae; genus Ascarosepion; species Ascarosepion bandense. The sequence continues at coordinate 3,599 of JBBBDQ010012774.1, forward strand.
GGTAGGAGTCGACAGCCCCACCGGGGTCTGCTTGGCAGGCGTCTTGACAGGTGGCGGCACATTGTCCGGGGAAGGTTTTTTGGCTTTCTTTCCTTGGCCACTACCTGCCATTCGCCGTCTTCGTTGCTCACGGGAGACTGTGTGGGTTGTGCTTGTTTTGTTTTCATCCTTCGCCTGTGCCGCCGGTTGCTGCTTGACTGGTTGGGCTGGCTGGCCTTTGAGGCCGGATTCTTGGTTGGGCACGCTTTCGCCATGCTCCGCCGACCCGCAGACCCAACAGCACGGCTTCCTGCCTTCCACGATGACGAAGATGGCACGACCCCTGCAGGTGAGGATGTTGGGGATTTTGGCGATGTTTTCCTTGTCCAGGGTCACCTGCAGGGTCATATGCCCCCGTGAGGAATCCTTTTTCGACCGCAGCGTGAGAGACTTCGCCACCCTTCCATATTGGACGAAGAAGGCGCCCACGTGGTCCTCAGCAATGTCCATGGGGACGCCGTGCAAGCGATTTTCACCTTCTCTGTGCCCATGTACTCCGTGTGAACTGGAGCGTTTTGGTCTCCAGAAACCACGCCGATCAAGTTCTTGGCTTCTTTCGGCGAGCGAGCCGGAGCGGACGTTCCACGTGGTGTTGCTTCTCCCCGCTACGGCCCTGGCTCTGATCTTCAGTGTCTGCAGTCCTCCCTCGAACGTATCCCTGGGGACGCCGATCAGTTTCTTGGTCTTCAGGTCCTTGGTGATCAGGGTGATGACTCCTCGCCTCGATCTGCGCCAAGTGGTCCGGCTTCGAGACGAGCTCCGTCCTCTGATGTAGTCCGCGTATCCTTTGGATGGACTGCACAGTCCTCGTCCTTACGCGTGATCTTCTTGCCTCCTCTCCACCCAGAGGTCGAGGGTAAGGGGGACGCTGGTGCTGCTGCTGCTGCTGCTGCTGCTGTCCGTGCCGGCGGGGGTGTTGCTGCTGCAGTTGCCGCCGGTCTGGACGCTGCTGCAGATCCGGTCGCTGGAGCAGGCTTGGTTGCTGCTGCTGCACGTTTGGTTGCTGCTGCAGGTGCAGTCGCCGCTGCTGGATTGGTCGCTGCCGCAGGTGCAGTCGCTGCTGCTGGATTGGTCGCTGCTGCAGGTGCAGTCGCTGCTGCTGTGGGGGTGGTCGCTGCCGGCGGTGCAGTCGCCGCTGCTGGTCTACTGCTGCTGCAGGTGCAGTCGCCGCTGCTGGGGTGGTCTCTGCTGCAGGTGCAGCCGCTGCTGCTGCTGGGGTGGTCGCTGCTGATGCGTGGCTGCCACGCCTCCGCTGGTGTGGGGGAGCCGAACAGCATGCTCTCCCACTCGGTCATGGTGCGGGCTATGACGTCGTCGTCGTCTGCGTCACACAGTTGCCAATCTCCCACCGACGCCGTGGGGAGGCCGATTTCCCCGGTCCTTCTGTGGCCATGCCACAAGTACCGATCACCGGACAACTTCTTCCGGTGTTTCCTGCGTTTTCGAAGAAACCGCTACTTTACGCTGGCCCGAGAGCAATGAACCGGCTGGAAATCAGCTGTCCAAGAGACAAAGTGCGAGCAGATATCACTGCGGAACAACTACTCCACTAGGCTCTTCCAACGAACAGGGGAAGTGGCTAGGCCGTGGTCATGCCACGAGGTGGACAACTGCTTCCCGGTGTTTCGCGTTCCGAAGAACACTACGGCCGCTGGCCCGAGCAATAAACTCGGCTGGAAAACAGTTGCCCAAGACACAAAGCAATGGCAAATATCACTGCGGAACAAATGCTACGCTTTGTTTTATTACAAAACAACACAAAAATCCGGTGGGGAATGGTTGGTTTACTTATTCATTTTTACATGAATTATGGCACAAGGCCGTGAAAGGCGGGAGGGGGAACAAAACTTGGGTGGTCTTCAGTTACTATAACCTATACCTAGCTAATCAGATTCACGACCCATACATACGTTACAATGATTCTCATTCACCATAAGAATTTGTCCATCAACACTCGTACTTATCTAGCACCAAAATATCGCGAAAACATACCGGGGACCTACAAAAACGCCCCAAACGTACATAAAAATTTGTGGATTATTTACAAAAAATAGATTTTTAAAATTTGTACATAAAAATTTGTGACTATTTACAATTATAGTACAAAAATAGATTTTAACATTTGTACATGAGATGATATGATGGGGAGGGGTATGAAGAAACAAAAAATCCCCAAAACAAAAAACAATTTCAAATGAATATTTATACAAAATGTTAGTAAGACCCAAACACACCTTCGTAATTAAAGAGGCCACTGTATTCTGCCTGTAGAGACAAAATCAAGCCGCTCTCTTTCTAAGGGGAATGGAGAAGCTGGAGGCTAAAAATAAATTGGACTGGAGAATATATAAGGCTGACCCCAGCCGAGAATAAAACGGGGCAAAATAACAATGGTCAGTGTGAATCTCGAACTGGATCATAACAAAAGCAATGGGAGTCGGGAACAGGCTAGGACAAATACATTCACTCACATTAACTAGGTATACAAAAGAAAGCTAACCTTAACCGCGGGAGGGGTTCCAGAGGAATCCACCCCGATGTGACTTTGGCAGAACTAAAAAGAAAAATCAAGGTTAGCCCCGGTCACACGAACCAGGCTCGCTGCATATATCCACCTTTTGCTAAAGTCTGTCGGTGCAGCCGTTTCCGTTCAGTTCTTAATCTTCATTTTGAGCTGCGTTCAAAAATATCGGATTAGATCCTGATCCGAAAGACGACCTCCCCGCAAGACTTCCTCCAGACGCGTGTCATCCAAATCACCATTCTAGCCGTGGCCAGTAGCGACAGAAACACCATCCGCTTCACACCAGAGTACGGGGGCGACACATTGTCCACAGCGTATGCGCGATCAATGAGCACAAGCTCCCCGCGGCGAGATACGAGCAGTCAACTCGCCGACACGCGCCCACAACGGGCGAACGCGCGAACAATGGAAGAAGGCGTGCGCCGACGTCTCCTTAATTCCGGGTTGCAACGTTCACAATCTGGCAAATCCGCCAGGGCCCATTGCGAAACGCTTGTCATTGAGCGACAAACCATTCCGAGCCAATCGCCAGGTGAGAGAGAACTCAGAGTTGCTGAGCCAATCCGCACCTCCGGCGCCCAAGACCAATGAGAGCGGTACTCCACTCTCGACATGCCGAGCTTACTCCACAGCTTATCCTTCACGGCACCCTCCACTAATCCCCGATAGAAGAGTTTCCTAGGCTGTGAAAGGTCACTGGACCGTGGAATGGCTCGCAAGGCCGCCAGACATTCGAGCAGTGAATTTCGGTCGCACCCAAGGCCTGACGGTCAGCCATAGGTCGGGGGAGCGATGGTAAGGCAAGGGAACAGTCCTCACTACCCCCGCAAGCAACCGATCTTCTGAACGCGCCTGAGAAATGCCAACCTCGAAGCGAGCACGTGGCTCCTCAAGTGTGGCATCCCCAGACCCCTGACACGGACGGAGGCAACAGACTCCTTTTGTCGACCATGTGTTTGCGTCCTCTCCACAGGCAGGAGAATAGCAAACGCTCGAGCGCCTTCATGATCGTCACAAAGGGGAAGTACTGACAGCCGGTAAAGGATCATGGGAAAGAGGTATGTGTTGCACACCTCCGCCAAGCCCTTCACGGAGAGACCCCGTCGACGCCAAACCTTGACCGACGCGCCGACCTTGCCAGTACTTCAGACCAGTTTTTTCTCCAATTGCAAGTCCGACCGAACCAAACTCCGAGGAGCTTGACCGGCCCGTCCGTCCAAGTCGAAGGGCCCCGGGAGGGAAACACCCTTCCAAGCGCCTAACCGCAAGCCGGAAGACTTGTCGCAGTTAATTCTGGCCCCTGTCACCTTTCCGTACCGTACAAGCGCCTGCTGTACCGCTCTATGTCCCTGCGGGAGGACACAAAGGACGTTACGTCATCGGCGTATGCGAAACCCTGGCTCGAGCCCGCCAGGGACTGGTGATTCCACGTAGGACCGGACTGCCCGTCTCGTCCCTTAGCCGGCGAAGGAGGGCTCCAACGCTGTGACGTAAAGGAGAGAAGACAGTGATTTCCAACCCTGTCGGACCGACCTAGACAGCGCGAAAGCGCCCGACAGCTTCCCGTTCACCCGTACCACAGCCTTCGGGGAGCGATACAGAAGGCTAATCAAGGGTTGAAGTCGTGGGTTTGAATCCGGCGGCCTGCAGGACAGCAGCCAGGTAGCCATGGTCAATCCTATCAAATGCCTTGGACTGATCCAAATTGATCAGCGCGGCCTCATCGTCGTCTTCTACACCTCTACGATCGTGCGAATCAAGTGCAGGTTGCTCTGAATTGTTCGTCCCTTCACAGAACAAGTCTGATCCGGTCCCAACAGAGACTCGCAACTAGCTGCAAGCGATTCGTCAGGATCTTGGCCAAAATCTTTAACTCTGTGTTTAGCAGAGTTAAGGGCCTGTAATCATCTAGTTCCCTCCCCAACCTTCTTGCCTTTTCTCAACAGCGTGATCACGCCCCCGGTGATCCGACCGGGGATGGACCCCCGCCGAAACCAGTGGCTGAACACGACAGCCAAGAGCGGGACAAAAGGTGCGACATCCCTTGGCACATTTCATAGGGCAACCATCCAAGCCTGGCGACTTGCCTCTGCCGACCTTCTTCAAAGCCACGTAGATTTCGTCCTCCGTAATCTCCCCTCGCAGCTAGCCGCTTCAGCCGGCAAAGCCGGGGAAAGTCAGCCAAATAGCTGCGAAACTCCTCGTCACGGAGTCCAGGCTCCTTGGTAAATCGCAGTTCGAAATGCTGCCGGAACGCCTCGCACATGTCGTTGGTGGACCTTAGGAGATGTCCTCCTCCGGGTCGCGTACCTCTCGAATGTACTGGTCGCCGGCCTGGCGAATTTCTTCCTGCGCAGTTCCGTCTACGTTCACAGCTTCGGAAGACATCTTGCTTAACTAGTCTCTAATTACCTGACCCATGTAGCGCCCGCTAGTCGAGCGCTCCAGGGCCTCCTGGCTAAGGCTATCTCTAGGGGATCCCCTCCAGCCTCCGCCCGGGTGAAATTAGCACCTGCGTCTTTGCCTCCGCAGCCTTATCTAGGTTGAGCCGCTGGCTATATTTGGTGGCGCGAAAGACCTAATGGTGTCCTTAAGGTTAACCCACCACCTACTCCCAATGACTCGCCCAGTTAATTCCCGCTGAACTAGTTTTGTCAGCTGGTCACGAAAGTCCCGTCTGTCCAATAAGGGACTGATTGAACTTCCAATAACTAGCCAACCTAGGCCTAAAGTCTAATACGACCTGCACAAACGAGTCGGGTCCGAGTAGCCTAGCCAGTGGAACGTTGGACATTCTAAGAAGTCTATGTGTCGGCTTCTCTGACTAACATCCTATCCAGGTAATGCGATACCCGGGTAGAAGGCCAACTATGCGTCCACGTCCACATGCTCCCATCCGGATGATCGACTCCGGTATCTATCGACGAGACCAAATTCCGCCGATCAGATCAACCAGGCTACGATCACCACTCCACTCGCCAGCGCCCCTTCCTCTATCCCATTTGGGGTTAGACGGCATTCCAGTCCCCAACTAAGATTAGCCGTGTTGAATGCACCATGAAGGGCTCCAACAGCCGAAAGAAAGAGACACGCTCACCTGGGACATTAAGCATAAACCGCAATCAGCCGGAACGACTTGCTTTTCACTGCAATATCTGCCACGATCAGCCGGCCCTCGGCACCGACATGGACAAGGTCGATCCTCGCATCCAGGGTACGCTTGACCAGCAAAGAAACACCTCTGCATGCCGGCTCCCATATGCTGAATAGACGACATAGTCGTTAGACAGCACACACGAGTCGACTTCGCAAACAAAGTGAGTCTCTTGGATCGCGGCCACATCCACGCCGAACGACAAGAGGTCACGAAGCAGGCGAGCCGCCTTACCCCGATCCCTCAGGCCATTCGCATTTGCTGGCTATCTTAATAGACATGATTTAGTTCTGAAAAGGAAAAAAACAACAAAAACATGCAACAAAAGTACTAGTCACATACGGGACGGAAATCCCTAGCAGATAGGACCCCGACGGACTGTCCTAGGGAACCTGTCTCCACATCGGACGTAATCCGTCCGTCTAGACAATGCCGCCAACGTCCGTGGGGTATGTTAGTTTTACTACCCTATAGAGACTGGGGTGGAGTAAAACAGGGGACCTCCCCCGAACAATTTTTTTTTTCCATTTTTTTGAGTTCAGGTGTGTTGTGCTGAACCATGGTAACTTTTGCAAAATGTCTCTTTGCTTCGTGGATGTGATCCCAGACCAGGTTGCCACCGGTGTTCCTCACCAGGGTGATGACACCTGGGGCCTGGGAAAGTTTCTTAGGATCTTCAACTGGTTTGCCCTCCACTGAAGTCAGCTTCAGCAGGGCTTTAAGAGTTTTCGCCTCTGAGATGACCACTCAGAGGCAACGTCCTCACTCACTTTAAGGAGTGCTTTCCCTTGGGGCAGGGCTTTTTTCTTTTTTGCCCGAGAGGGAGTGGACAGAGGAGGAGGGGAGGAGTGGGGGTTAAAGTACATGATTTCAGGGGGGTCAGTTTAAAAGACTGGGGACTGGGAGGCTTTTTTGCGGGGATGAAGGAAGACTTCTTACCTTTAGTGCATAAGTCTGTTTAACCGGAGACACTGGTAGTGAGTAGCTGCATTTTTCGGCTCGCGGCCTCCTCGTTGTTCCGGCTCCTTCTCCTGGCCTTTGTGTTGTTGTGCCGTTCCTCTGCTCTTCCTCTCTCCCACGTTTCAGGGAGGGTGTCCTTTGTACTTCTATTTGCTGGGGGGGAAGCGACTTCTTGCCTTCCTCTGTTTGGGAGGAGACACTTCCTTTGGTTTTGCCGGCGCCTCTGCCGGGGACTCCTTAGGTTTGGTAGGAGTCGACAGCCCACCGGGGGTCTGCTTGGCAGGCGTCTTGACAGGTGGCGGCACATTGTCCGGGGAAGGTTTTTTGGCTTTCTTCCGGCCACCACCTGCCATTCGCCGTCTTTCTTGTTGCTCACGGGAGACTGTGGGGTTGTGCTTGTTTTGCGCCATCCTTCGCCTGTGCCGCCGAAGCTGCTGCTTGACTGGTTGGGCTGGTTGGGCCTTTGAGGCCGGATTCTTGGTTGGGCACGCTTTGCCACGTGTCTGCCGACCTGCAGACCCAACAGCACGGCTTCCTGCCTTCCACGATGACGAAGATGGCACGACCCCTGCAGGTGAGGATGTTGGGGATTTTGCTGATGTTTTTCTTGTCCAGGGTCACCTGCAGGGTCATGTCTCCCGGTGAGGAATCCTGCTTTCGACCGCAGCGAGTGAGACTTCGGCCACCCTTCCATAGTTGACGAAGAAGGCGCCCACGTGGTTCTCAGCAATGTCCATGGGGACGCCGTGCAGCGTGATTTTCACCTTCTTCGTGCCCATGTACTCCGTGTGGAACTGGAGCGTTTTGGTCTCCAGAACCACGCCGATCAAGTTCTTGGCTTCTTCGGCGGAGCCGAGCAGGACGTCCCACGTGGTGTTGCTTCTCCTCGCTACGGCCCTGGCTCTGATCTTCAGTGTCTGCAGTCCCTCCTCGAACGTATCCCTGGGGACGGATCAGTTTCTTGGTCTTCAGGTCCTTGGTGATCAGGGTGATGACCCCTGCCTCGATCTGCGCCAAGTGGTCCGGCTTCGAGACGAGCTCCGTCCCCCTGATGTAGTCCGCGTAATCCTTTTGGATGGACTGGTAATAGTCCTCGTCCTTACAGGCGTGATCTTTCTTGCCTCCTTTCCACCCAGAGGTCGAGGGCAAGGGGGACGCTGGTGCTGCTGCTGCTGCTGCTGCTGCTGTCCGTGCCGGCGGGGGTGTTGCTGCTGCAGTTGCTGCCGGTCTGGACGCTGCTGCAGATCCGGTCGCTGGAGCAGGTTTGGCTGCTGCTGCTGCACGTTTGGTTGCTGCTGCAGGTGCAGTCGCCGCTGCTGGATTGGTCGCTGCTGCAGGTGCAGTCGCTGCTGCTGGATTGGTCGCTGCTGCAGGTGCAGTCGCTGCTGCTGGGGTGGTCGCTGCTGCAGGTGCAGCCGCCGCTGCTGGTCTGGTCGCTGCTGCAGGTGCAGTCGCCGCTGCTGGGGTGGTCTCTGCTGCCGCGCAGGTGCAGTCGCCGCTGCTGGGTATCGCTGGACAAGGGGCTGCCGCCGCCTCCGCTGGGGGAGCCGAACAGGCTGCTCTCCCACTCGGTCATGGTGCGGGCTACGACGTCGTCGTCGTCTGCGTCACACAGTTGCCAATCTCCCACCGACGCCGTGGTGGGAGTGCCGACTTCCCGGTCCTTCTGTGGCCATGCCACAAAAGTGGTGACCGATCACCGGACAACTTCTTCCGGTGTTTCGCGTTTTCGAAGAAACCGCTACTTTACGCTTGTAACGCTGAGCAATGAACTCGGGCTGGAAATCGGTTGTCCGGGCGAGACAAAGTGCGAGCAGATATCACTGCGGAACAACTACTCCACTAGGCTCTTCCAACGAACAGGGGGAAGTGGCTAGGCCGTGGTCATGCCACGAGGTGGACAACTGTTTCCCGGTGTTTCGCGTTCCGAAATACTATTTTTAATGGCCCGAGCACAACCCGGGCTGGAAAACAGTTGCCCAAGACACAAAGCAACGGCAAATATCACTGCGGAACAAATGCTACGCTTTGAGCTTCTTATTACAAACAACACAAAATCCCGGGTGGGGAATGGTTGGTTTTATTTATTCATTTTTACATGAATTATGGCACAAGGCCGAAAGGTGGGAGGGGAACAAAACTTGGGGTGGTCTTCAGTTACTATAACCTATACCTAGCTAATCAGATTCACGACCCATACATACGTTACAATGATTCTCATTCACCATAAGAATTTGTCCATCAACACTCGTACTTATCTAGCACCAAAATATCGCGAAAACATACCGGGACCTACAAAAAAACGCCCCAAATGTACATAAAATTTGTGATTATTTACAAAAATAGATTTTTAAAATTTGTACATAAAAATTTGTGACTATTTACAATTATAGTACAAAAATAGATTTTAACATTTGTACATGAGATGATATGATGGGGAGGGTATGAAGAAACAAAATCCCTCAAAACAAAAACAATTTCAAATGAATATTTATACAAAATGTTAGTAAGACCCAAACACACTCCTCGTAATTAAAGAGGCCACTGTATTCTGCCTGTAGAGACAAAATCAAGCCGCCGCTCTCTTCTAAGGGGAATGGAGAAGCTGGGTACAAAAAATAAATTGGACTGGAGAATATATAAGGCTGACCCAGCCGAGAATAAAAACGGGGCAAAATAACAATGGTCAGTGGGAATCTCGAACTGGATCATAACAAAAGCAATGGAGCCGGGAACAGCTAGACAAATACATTCACTCACATTAACTAGGTAGCAAAAGAAAGCTAACCTTAACCGCGGAGGGGTTCCAGAGGAATCCACCCCGATGTGACTTGGCAGAACTAAAAAAGAAAATCAAGGCTAGCCCCGGTCACACGAACCAGGCTCGCTGCATATATCCACCTTGCCAAAGTCTGTCGGGTGCAGCCGTTTCCGTTCAAGTTCTTAATCTTCGATTTTGAGCTGGTGCTCAAAATATCGGATTAGATCCTGATCCGAAAGACGACCTCCCGCAAGACTCTCCGACGCGTCATCCAAATCACCATTCTAGCCGTGGCCAGTAGCGACAGAAACACCATCCGCTTCACACCAGAGTACGGGGGCGACACATTGTCCACAGCGTATGCGCGATCAATGAGCACAAGCTCCCGCGGCGAGATACGAGCAGTCAACTCGCTGACACGCGCCCACAACGGGCGAACGCGCGAACAATGGAAGAAGGCGTGCGCCGACGTCTCCTTAATTCCAAGGCTGTAACGTTCACAATCTGGCAAATCCGCCAGGTCTACTGCGAAACGCTTGTCATTGAGCGACAAACCATTCCGAGCCAATCGCCAGGTGAGAGAGAACTCCAGAGTTGCTGAGCCAATCCGCACCCGGCGCCCAAGACCAATGAGAGCGGTACTCCACTCTCGACATGCCGAGCTTACTCCATGCTTATCCTTCACGGCACCCTCCACTAACTCCGATAGAAGAGTTTCCTCAGGCTGTGAAAGGTCACTGGACCGTGGAATGGCCTGCAAGGCCGCCAGACATTCGAGCAGGAATTTCGGCCGCACCCAAGGCCTGACGGTCAGCCATAGGGTCGGGGGAGCGATGGTGGGCAAGGGAACATGTCCCTCACTACCCCCGCAAGCAACCGATCTTTCTCCAACGCGCGCCTGAGAAATGCCAACTCCGAAGCGAGCACGTGGCTCCTCGCGTGGCATCCCCAGACCCCTCTGACACGGACGGAGGCAACAGACTCCTTTGTCGACCATGTGTTTGCGTCCTCTCCACAGGCAGGAGAATAGCAAACGCTCGAGCGCCTTCTCATGATCGTCACAAGGGGAAGTACTGACAGCCGGTAAAGGATCATGGGAAAGAGGTATGTGTTGCACACCTCCGCCAAGCCCTTCACGGAGAGACCCCGTCGACGCCAAACCTTGACCGACGCGCCGACCTTGCCAGTACTTCAGACCACAGTTTTTCTCCAACTGTAAGTCCGGACCGAACCAAACTCCGAGGAGCTTGACCGGCCCGTCCGTCCGCCGGGAAGGGCCCCGGGAGGAAACACCCTTCCAAGCGCCTAACCGCAAGCCGGAAGACTTGTCGCAGTTAATTCTGCCCTCGTCACCTTCTCGTACCGTACAAGCGCCTGCTGTACCGCTCTATGTCCCTGCGGGAGGACACAAAGGACGTTACGTCATCGGCGTACGCGGAAACCCTGGTTCGAGCTCCGCCAGGGACTGCGATTCCACGTAGGACCGGACTGCCCGTCTGTCCCTTAGCCGGCGAAGGAGGGGCTCCAACGCCAGGACGTAAAGGAGAGAAGACAGTGGACAACCCTGTCGACCGACCTAGACAGCGCGAAAGCGCCCGACAGCTTCCCGTTCACTCCGCTGTACCACAGCCTTGGGGAGCGATACAGAAGGCTAATCCAGCGGCTAGTCGGGTTTGAATCCGGCGGCCTGCAGGACAGCAGCCAGGTAGCCATGGTCAATCCTATCAAATGCCTTGGACTGATCCAAATTGATCAGCGCGGCCTCATCGTCGTCTTCTACACCCTCTACGATCGTGCGAATCAAGTGCAGGTTGCTCTGAATTGTTCGTCCCTTCACAGAACAAGTCTGATCCGGTCCCAACAGAGACTCGGCAACTAGCTGCAAGCGATTCGTCAGGATCTTGGCCAAAATCTTTAACTCTGTGTTTAGCAGAGTTATGGGCCTGTAATCTAGTTCCTCCCAAATCTTTCTTGCTCTTTTCAACAGCGGATCAATGCCCCTGGTGATCCGACCGGGGATGGACCCTGCCGAAACCAGTGGTTGAACAATTTATTGGTGCCAAGAGCGGGACAAAAGGTGCGACATCCTCAAGTACATTTCATAGGGCAAACCATCCAAGCCCGGCGACTTGCCTCTGCCGACCTTCTTCAAAGCCACGTAGATTTCGTCCTCCGTAATCTCCCCCTTCGCAGCTAGCCGCTTCAGGCCGGCAAAAGCCGGGGAAAGTCAGCCAAATAGCTGCGAAATCCCTCGTCACGGAGTCCAGGCTCCTTGGTAAATCGGCGTTCGAAATGCTGCCGGAACGCCTCGTACATGTCGTTGGTGGACCTTAGAGAGCGTCCCTCCGGGTCGCGTACCTCTCGAATGTACTGGTCGCCGGCCTGGCGAATTTTCTTCTGCGCAGTTCTGCGCCCATGTTCACAGCTTCGGAAGACATCTGCTTAACTTAGCCCTAATTACCTGACCCATGTAGCGCCCGTCGAGCGCTCCAGGGCCTCTGGCTAAGGCTATCTCT
>JBBBDQ010012775.1:0-12102 GCA_037127315.1 Ascarosepion bandense
AGTTTCCCAGGCTGTGAAAGGTCTGTCGGACGTGGAATGGCCTGTAAGGCCGCCAGACATTCGAGCAGGAATTTCGGTCGCACCCAAGGCCTGACGGTCAGCCATAGGGTCAGGAGCGGATGGTAAGGCAAGGGAACATGTCCTCACTACCCCCCGCAAGCAACCGATCTTCCTCCAACGCGCGCCTGAGAAATGCCAACCTCGAAGCGAGCACGTGGCTCCTCAAGTGTGGCATCCCCAGACCCCCTTGACACGGACGGAGGCAACAGACTCCTTTGTCGACCATGTGTTTGCGTCCTCTCCACAGGCAGGAGAATAGCAAACGCTCGAGCGCCTTCATGATCGTCACAAAGGGGAAGTACTGGACAGCCGGTAAAGGATCATGGGAAAGAGGTATGTGTTGCACACCTCCGCCAAGCCCTTCACGGAGAGACCCTCGTCGACGCCAAACCCTCGACCGACGCGCCGACCTTTGCCAGTACTTCAGACCAGTTTTTTCTCCAACTGTAAGTCCGGACCGAACCAAACTCCGAAGAGCTTGACCGGCCCGTCCGTCCAGTCGAAGGGCCCTCCCGTGAGGGAAACACCCTTCCAAGCGCCTAACCGCAAGCCGGAAGATTCGGTCGCATATTCTGGCCCCTGTCACCTTTCTCGTACCGTACAAGCGCCTGCTGTACGGCTCTATGTCCCTGCGGGAGGACACAAAGGTCGTTACGTCATCGGCGTACGCGGAAACCCTGGCTCGAGCTCCGCCAGGGACTGTGATTCCACGTAGGACCGGACTGCCCGTCTCGTCCCTTAGCCGGCGAAGGAGGGGCTCCAACGCCAGGACGTAAAGGAGAGAAGACAGACAACCCCGTCGGACCGACCTAGACAGCGCGAAAGCGCCCGACAGCTTCCCGTTCACCTGTACCACAGCCTTGGGGGAGCGATACAGAAGGCTAATCCAGCGGCTGAAGTCGGGTTTGAATCCGGGCGGCCCTGCGTGACAGCAGCCAGGTAGCCATGGTCAATCCTATCAACAAATGCCTTGGACTGATCCAAATTGATCAGCGCGGCCTCATCGTCGTCTTTTACACCTCACGATCGTGCGAATCAAGTGCAGGTTGTTCGAATTGTTCGTCCCTTCACAGAACAAGTCTGATCCGGTCCCAACAGAGACTCGGCAACTAGCTGCAAGCGATTCGTCAGGATCTTGGCCAAAATCTTTAACTCTGTGTTTAGCAGGCAGAGTTATGGGCCTGTAATCATCTAGTTCCCTCCCAACCTTCTTGCCTTTTCTCAACAGCGTGATCACGCCCCCGGTGATCCGACCGGGGATGGACCCCTGCCGAAACCAGTGGTTGAACACGACAGCCAAGAGCGGGACAAAAGGTGACATCCTCGCGACATTTCATAGGGTAAACCATCCAAGCCTGGCGACTTGCCTCTGCCGACCTTCTTCAAAGCCACGTAGATTTCGTCCTCCGTAATCTCCCGCAGCTAGCCGCTTCAGCCGGCAAAAGCCGGGGAAAGTCAAATAGCTGCGAAATTTCTCGTCACGGAGTCCAGGCTCCTTGGTAAATCGGTACTGAAATGCTGCCGGAACGCCTCGTACATGTCGTTGGTGGACCTAGGGAGATGTCCCTCCGGGTCGCGTACCTCCTCGAATGTACCGGTCGCCGGCCTGGCGAATTTCTTCCTTGCGCAGTTCTGCGCCCATGTTCACAGCTTCGAAGACATCTTGCTTAACTTAGCCCCTAATTACCCGACCCATGTAGCGCCCGCTAGTCGAGCGCTCCAGGCCCTCCCTGGCTAAGGCTATCTCTAGGGGATCCTCCAGCCTCCGCCCGGGTGAAATTAGCACTAAGTGTCTGCTCTCCGCAGCCTTATCTAGGTCGAGCTGCTGGCTATATTTGGTGGCGAAAGACCTAATGGTGTCCTTAAGCTAACCCACCACCTACTCCCAATGACTCGCCCATGCTAATTCCTGCTGAACTAGTTTTGTCAGCTGGTCACGAAAGTCCCGTCTGTCCAATAAGGACTGATTGAACTTCCAACCAACCAGCCAACCTAGGCCTAAAGTCTAATACGACCCGGGCACAAACGAGTTTGTGGTCCGAGTAGCCTAGCCAGTGGAACGTTGGACATTCCAAGAAGCCCAAGGGTCGGCTTTTCATGGACTAACATCCTATCCAGGTACCATGGATACCCGGGTAGAAATAACCATGCGTCCACGTCCACATGCTCCCATCCGATGACGACCCGGTATCTATCGACGAGACCAAATTCGCCGATCAGATCAACCAGGCTACGATCACCACTCCACCGCTAGCGCCCCTTCCTCTATCCCATTTGTAGTAGGGACGGCATTCCAGTCCCCAACTGATTAGCCGTGTTGAATGCACCATGAAGGGCTCCAACAGCCGAAAGAAAGAGACACGCTCACCTGGGACATTGGGCGCATAAACCGCAATCAGCCGGAACGATTTGCTTTTCACTGCAATATCTGCCACGATCAGCCGGCCCTCGGCACCGACATGGACAGCAACATCCTCGTTGTCCAGGTACGCTTGACCAGCAAAGAACATTCTCGGCGTCATTCCCATATGCTGAATAGACGACATAGTCGTTAGACAGCACACACGAGTCGACTTCCTGCAAACAAAGCGAGTCTCTTGGATCGCGGCCACATCCACGCCGAACGACAAGAGGTCACGAAGCAGGCGAGCCGCCTTACCTCAGATCCCTCAGCCATTCGCATTTAAGCTGGCTATCTTAATAGACATGATTTAGTTCTGAAAAGGAAAAACAACAAAACATGCAACAAAAATACTAGTCACATACGGGACGGAAATCCCTAGCAGATAGGACCCGACGGACTGTCCCAGGGAACCCGTTCCGCGATTACGGAATCCGTCCGTCTAGGACAATGCCGCCAACGTCCGTGGGGTATGTTAGCTTTACTACCCTATAGAGACTGGGTGGAGTAAAAAAACAGGGGACCTCCCTGAACAATTTTTTCCATTTTTTTTGAGTTCAGGTGTGCTAAAGCGAAATATGGTAACTTTTGCAAAATGTCTTTGCTTCTGATGTGATCCCAGACCTCACAAGTTGCCACCGGTGTTCCTCACCAGGGTGATACACCTGGGGCCGGGGAAAGTTTCTAGATTAACTGGTTTGCCCTCCACTGAAGTCAGCTTCAGCAGGCTTTAAGAGTTGGCTCTGGGATGACCACTCAGGAGGTGTCGTCCCCACCACTTTAAGTGCTTTCCCCTTGGGCAGGCTTTTCTTTTTTGCCTGAGAGGGAGTGTGTGAGCAGGAGAAAGAGGAGGGAGTGGGGGTTGTGCTACACATTTCAGGGGTCAGCTTATAAAGACTGGGGACTGGGAGGCTTTTTAGACAGCTGAAAGACTTCTACCTTAGCACAAGTCTGTTTAACTGAGACACTGGTAGAGAGCTGGCTGGCCTGCGGCCTCCTTTCTGCTGCCTGCTCCTCCTGGCCTTTGTGCTGTTGTGCTGCTCCTCTGCTCTTCCTCTCTCCCACGTTTGCAGGGAGGGTGGTCTTTGTACTTCCATTGCTGGGGGGAAGGACTTCTTTGCTCTCTTGCTTGGGAGGAGACACCTCCTTTTGAGTTTGGTTAAGTGCCTTCGCCGGGACTCCTTAGGTTTGGTAGGAGTCGACAGCCCCACCGGGTTCGAGTTGGCAGGCGTTCACAGTGGCGGCACATTGTCCGGGGAAGGTTTTGTTTTCTTCCTGGCCACTGACCGCCATTCGCCGTCTTTGCTGTTGCTCAATGGGAGACTGTGGCTGGAAGCCAGTTGGTGCCATCCTTCGCCCGTGCCGGGTTGCTGCTTGACTTCCGCGGTTGGGTTGGCTTGGGCCTTGAGGCCGGATTTCGGCGTACCGCTTAGCCACGTGTTCGTCATCTGCAGACCCAACAGCACGGGTTTCCTGCCTTCCACGATGAGACGAAGACAAACACCTGCAGGAGAGACGTTGGGGATTTTGGCGATGTTTTCCTTGTCCAGGGTCACCTGCAGGGTCATGTCTCCCGTGAGGAATCCCTTGTTTGACCGCAGCGGCGAGGAGACTTTACTACCTTCCATATTGGACGAAGAAGATGTCACTGTCCCTCAGCACGTTCATAATGCTGCAGCGTGATTTTCACCTTCTTCGTGCCTGAAGGGCCTGTGTGTAACTGGAGCGGTTTTGGTTCTGTGAACCACGCCGATCATGCTCGGCTTTCGGCGGAATGAGCAGGACGTCCCACGTGGTGTTGCTTCTCCTTGCCACGGCCCTGGTTTCGATCTTCAGTGTCTGCATTCTCCTCGAACGTATCCCTGGGGACGCCGGATCGCTTTATCTTCAGAACTTGGTGATCATGGGTGATGACTTCGCCGCATCTGCAGCCAAGTGGTCCGCTTCGAGGACGAGCCTGTCCTCTATTTATGTCCGCGTAATCCTTTGGATGGACTGGCAATAGTCCGTCCTACGCGCATTCTTCTCTGCCTCCTTCACCCCAGAGGTCGAGGGTAAGGGGAGCTGGTGTTGCTGCTGCTGCTGCTGGCGCTGTCCGGGGCGGTGGGGGTGTTGTTTGCCGTAGCCGCGCCGGTCTGGACGCTGCCGCAGATCCGCCCGCTGGAGCAGGTTTATTGCCGCTGCTGGGCGCGCGTTTTGTCGCTGGTGCCGGTGCAGTCGCCGCTGCTGGATTGGTCGCCGCTGCGTGTCGCCGCTGCTGGATTGGTCGCTGCATGCGCAGTCGCTGCTGCTGGGGGTGCGGTCGCTGCGCGTGTCGCCGCTTGCTGGTCTGGTCGCTGCTGCAGGCAAGTCGCCGCTGTTGTAGTGGCCCCTGCTGCAGGTGCGCGTCGCCGTTGGTCTGGTCGCTGCTGGACAGCGCGCTGCCGCCGCTCTCCGCTGGTGTGGATGAACAGCATGTTCTCCACCGTGCGGCTACATGCCGTCGTCGTCTGCGTCACACAGTTGCCAGTCTCCACCGACGCCGTGGTGGGAGTGCCGACTTCGGTCCTTCGGCAGTGGCCATGCCATTGTGGTGACCGGATCACCGACCGCTTTTCCGGTGTTTCGCGTTTTCGAAGAAACCAGCGATGACACCGAGCAACAACTGGCCGGAAACTGTTGTCCGTTATACGCAAGTGCGAGCAGACATCACTGCGGAACAACTACTCACTCAGGCTCTTCCAACGAACAGGGGGCGGGCTAGGCCGCCACGAGGCGGACAACTGCTTCCCGGTGTTTCGCGTTCCGGAAGAACACTACTTTTACGCTGGCCTGAGCAATAACCCGGCTCTGAAAACAGATGTCCGAGAGACAGAGTGCGAACAAATAACATGGATAGCACAAAGGCTCACTTAAGCTCCCACAAATAAAATCCACACAAAAGTTCAATGGGGGAAGGGTTGGTTTTATTTATTCATTTACATGAATTATGGCACAAGGCCGAAAGGTGGAGGGGAATGTGCAAACTCTTCGGGGTGGCCTTCAAAGTATACTATATCCAGCACACTAGCTAATCGGATTCACGACCCATACATACAATATTCTCATTCACCATAAGAATTTGTCCATCACCACCTGTACTATTCTGAAAATTATGGCAACATCGCAAAACATACTGCATCCACAAAACGCCCCAAATGTACATACAAAAATTAAGAGATTATTTAGAGAAAAAGGATTTTAAAATTTGTACAAAAATCGAGACTACTATAATCTATATACAAAATAGATTTAACATTTACATGAGATGATGATGGGAGGTATGAAGAACAAAAAATCCCCAAAACAAAACAATTTCAAAATGAAATATTTACATAAAAAGGAAAATAGTAAGACCCAAACACACCTCTTACTCAAAGAGGCCATCAGCCTGCCTCCAGAGACAAAAATCAGCTGCCTTTCTACATGGAATGGAGAAGCTGGGTACAAAATAAATTTGGACTGGAGAATATATATGGCTGACCCCAGCTGAGAATAAAATGGGCAAAATAACAACAACAGGGAATTCAACCGAGATCATAACAAAGTATATTGGAACAGGCTAGGACAAATACATCTCACTCACATTAACTAGGTATACAAAAGAAAGCTAACCTTAACCATGGGAGGTTCCAGAGGAATCCACCCCGATGACTGGGCAGAACTAAAAGAAAACCAAGGCCATCTCGTCACACGAACCAGGGCTCGCTGCATATATCCACCTTTGCTAAAGTCTGTCGGGTGCAGCTGCTTCTGCTCAGTTCTAATCTTCATTTTGAGCTGGCGTCAAAATATTCGATTAGATCCTGGATCCAAAGACGACTCTTGCAAGACTTCCTCCAGACGCGTCATCCAAATCAACAATACCTATTGTGGCCAGTAGCGACAGAACACCATCCCGCTTCACACCAGAGAGTTGTGTGACATTACTGTCCACAAAGGCATAATTTAAATGAGCACAAGCTCCCGCGGCGAGATACGAGCAGTCAACTCGTTGACACGCTTCCACAGTCAAGAACAACAATGGAAGAAGGCAAGTACGACGTCTCCTTGATTCCAAGGCCAACACAATGTTGCCAATCTGGCAAATCCAGCCTGCCGCGAAACGCTTGCTGACAAACCAATCGTCGGTCTACAAGGCATGAGAGAAAACTCAGAGTTGAGCCAATCCGCACCCGGCGCCCAAGACCAATGAGCGGTACTCACCGAGATGCACATTACTCCACAGCTTATCCTTCACGGCACCTCCACTAATCCGATAGAAGAGTTTCCTAGGCTGTGAAAGGCCCACTGGGATCGTGGAATGGCCCGTAGCGTCGCCAGATACTCGAGCAGGAATTTCGTCGCACCGTACTGATGGTCAGCCAGAGGAGAGGTCAGGGAGATAAAGGCAAGGGTACACATGTCCCTCACTACCCCCGCAAGCAACCGATCTTCCAACGCGCGTCGAGAATGCCAACCTCGAAGCGCGAGCATGGCTCCCCGGGGCGGCATCCCAGACCCCCTTGACATGGACGGACAGACTCTTTGTCGACCATGTGCTGCGTCCTTCCATGCAGGCAGAGAATAGCAACGCCGAGCGCCTTCCTGCGACTACCACAAAGGGGAAGTACGACAGCCGTTGTAAAGGATCATGCGGGGAAAGAGGCGTTACCACCTCCGCCAAGCCCTTCACGGAGAGACCCTGCCTACTTTCAAACCTTGACTGACGCGCCGACTTTTGCCAGCATTTCAGACCAGTTTTTCTCTCCAACTGTAAGTCCGGGACCGAACCAACCGAGGAGCTGACCGGCCCGTCCGTCCAGTCGAAGGCCCCGGGAGGAACACCTTCCGCGCCTTCAACTGCAAGCTTTTAAGATTTGTCGGCTAATTCTGGCCCTCGCCCACCTTCTCGTACTGCACAAGCGCCCGCCAGCTGCTCTATGTCCTCGCGGGAGGACACGTGCGTCGTTACGTCATCGGTGCGTACGCGGGAACCCCGCCTGGCTCCGCCAGGGGATCGCATCTCACGTAGGACCGGACTGCCTGTCTGTCCCTAGCCGGCGAAGAGGCCCAACGCCAGGACGCACAGGAGAGAAGACAGTAACAACCCCGTCGGACCGACCTAGACGAAGGCGAAAGCGCCCGACAGCCTCGTTCACCGTACCACAGCCTTGGGGAGCGATACAGAAGGCTAATCCAGCGTCGAAGTCGGGTTTAACCGTGTCTGCAAGGTGACAGCAGCCAGGTAGCCGCCATGGTCGTCCTACCAATGTTTGGACTGATCCAAATCGATCAGCGCGGTCATCGTCGTTCTCTACACCTCTACGACTGTGCGAACCGGCGGCAGGTTGCTCTTAGAATTGTTCGTCCCTTCACAACAAGTCTGATCCGAACCTCCAACAGATTCGCGAATTAGCCAGAAGATCTGTCAGGATTCCACAAAATCTAACCTTGTATTTAGCAGAGTTATGGCCTGCAATCATCTAGTTCCCTCCCAACCTTCGGTTTTCTCAACAGCGTGATCGCCGCCCCAGGACCGACTGCATGACCCCTGCCGAAACCAGTGGTTGAACATCGACAGCCAAGAGTTGGGACAAAAGGCAAAGACATCCTCAAGGCATTTTCAATAGGGCAACCATCCGCTCGTTGCGACTTGCCTCTGGCTGACCTTCTTCAAAGCCACGTAGATTTCGTCCTCCGTACTCTCTCGTACAAGCTGCTTCAGCTTCTGCAAAATAAGAAAGCTCGGCCAAATAGCTGCGAACTCGTCACGGAGTCAGCCCGGTAAATCGGTGTCGGTAAAACGTTGCCGGAACGCCTCGCACACGTTGGTGGACCTTAGAGATGTTCCTCCGGGTCGTGCATCTTCCTCGAATGCACGTCGCCGGCCTGGCGAATTTTTCCTGCGCAGTTCTGCGCCCATGTTCAGCCAGAAGACATTCGGCTTGATCCAGTTCTATCATCTGACCCATGTAGCGCCCGCCATTTAACGCTCCAGCCCCTGCCATTATTCAGGATCCCCGCACCGCGCCCGCCCGTGCGAAACAGCACCGCGCCTTTTGCTCTGGCCTTTGATCAGGTCGAGCCGCTGGCTATATTTGGTGCGCAAAGACCTAATGGTGTCCCGAGTAATAACCCAATCACACCGCCTCCCACGACTCGCCCAGTTAATTCCCACACCATTTTGTCAGCTGGTCATAATGAAAGTCCGTCCGCCAGACCGATTGAACGCAATAACCACAACCAGCCTGCGTCTAACACGACCCGCAACGAGTCGGGTAGGTCCATAGCCTAGCCAGTGAACGTTGGACATTCCCGGCAAAGCCTATGTGCTCGGCTTCTCTGACTAACATCCTATCCAGGCATGGCGCCCGGGTAGAAGGCCAACTACGGTGTCCACGTCCACATGCTTCCATCCGGATGATCGACCGGCATTCATCGACGAGACCAAATTCGCCGATCAGACCAACTGCACATGATCGTCACCCACTCGCTAGCGCCCTTCCTCTATCCTATCAGTTAGGACGGCATTCCAGTCTCAACTACAAGATTAGCCGTGTTGAATGCACCCGCGAAGGGCTCCACAGGCCGAAAGCACACGCTCACCTGGGACATTGGTACAACCCAATCCGGCCAACCGACTGGCCACCGTAACACCTGCCACGATCAATGGCCCTCGGCACCGACATGGACAAGGTCGATCCTCGCAACCAGGGTTTGACCAGCAAAGAAACACCTCTGGTACGCCGGCTCCCATATGCTGGATGAGAGACGACATAGTCGTTAGACAGCACACACGAGTCGACTGCAAACAAAGTGAGTCTCTTGATCGCGGCCACATCCACGCCGAACGACAAGAGGTCACGAAGCAGGCGAGCCGCCTTACCCCGATCCCTCGGTGTCATCGCATTAAGCTGGCTTATCTTAATAGACAGTTGATTGGCTCTGAAAAGGAAAACAACAAAAACATGCAAACAAAAAGACAATACATACGGGACGGAACCTTAGCAGATAGACCCCGACGGACTGTCCTAGGGAACCTCGTTCCTACATCGGACGTAATCCGTCCCGTCTAGGACAATGCCGCCAACGTCCGGTATGTTAGTTTTACTACCCTATAGTACCGTGAGTAAACAGGGACCTCCCCGAACAATTTTTTTCCATTTTTTTGAGTTCAGGTGTGTTGTGCTGAACCATGGTAACTTTTGCAAAATGTCTCTTTGCTTCGTGGGTGTGATCCCAGACCAGGTTGCCACCGGTGTTCCTCACCAGGGTGATGACACCTGGGGCCTGGGGAAAGTTTCTGGGATTTTCATGTTCTTGCCCTCCACCGAGGTCAGCCTCAGCAGGGGCTTTAAGAGTTTTCGCCTCTGGAGATGACCACTCAGAGGCAACGTCCTCACTCACTTTAAGGAGTGCTTCCCCTTGGGGCAGGGCTTTTTTCTTTTTTGCCCTAGAGGGAGGGACAGAGAGAGAGGGAGGGAGTGGGGGTTAAAGCACAAGATTTCAGGGGGGGTCAGTTTAAAGACTGGGGACTGGGAGGCTTTTTGCGGGATGAAGGAAGACTTCTTACCTTTAGGGTGTAGACAAGTCTGTTTAACCGGAGACACTGGTAGAGAGCTGCATTTTTTTCGGCCTGCGGCCTCCTTCGTTGCTCCGGCTCCTTCTCCTGGCCTTTGTGTTGTTGTGCTGCTCCTCTGCCTCTTCCTCTCTCCCACGTTTCAGGGAGGGTGTCCTTGTACTTCCATTTGTTGGGGGGAAAGGACTTCTTCCTTCCTCTGTTTGGGAGGAGACACCTCCTTTGGTTTTGCCGGCGTGCCTTCGCCGGGGACTCCTTAGGGTTTGTGAGTCGACAGCCCCACCGGGGTCTGCTTGGCAGGCGTCTTGACAGGTGGCGGCACATTGTCCGGGGAAGGTTTTTTGGCTTTCCCGGGTTTACCACCCTGCCATTCGCCGTCTTTGTTGCTCACGGGAGACTGTGTGGGTTGAAGGTTTTGTTACCTTCGCCCGTGCCGCCGGTTGCTGCTTTGACTGGTTGGGCTGGTTGGGCCTTGAGGGCCGGATTCTGGTTGGGCACGCTTTTGCCACGTGTTCCGCGACCTGCAGACTCAACAGCACGGCTTCCTTGCCTTCCACGATGGACGAAGATGGCACGACCCCTGCAGGTGAGGATGTTGGGGATCTTGGGCGATGTTTTCCTTGTCCAGGGTCACCTGCAGGGTCATGTCTCCTGGAGGATCCTGCTTTCTCGACCGCAGCGAGGAGACTTCGGCCACCCTTCCGGACGAAGAAGGCGCCCACGTGGTCCTCAGCAATGTCCATGGGGACGCCGTGCAGCGTGATTTTCACCTTCTTCGTGCCCATGTACTCCGTGTGGAACTGGAGCGTTTTGGTCTCCAGAACCACGCCGATCAAGTTTCGGCTCTTCGGCGGAGCCGAGCAGGACGTCCCACATGGTGTTGCTTCTCCTCGCTACTGGCCCTGGCTCTGATCTTCAAAAATTGCAGTCCTCCTCGAACGTATCCCTGGGGACGCCGATCAGTTTTTGGTCTTCAGGTCCTTGGTGATCAGGGTGATGACTCGCCTCGATCTGCGCCATGGTCCGGCTTCGAGACGAGCTCCGTCCCCCTGATGTAGTCCGCGTAATCCTTTTGATGGACTGGTAATAGTCCCTCTCAGTCTTTCCGCGATCTTCTGCCTCCTTTCCACCCTGCGAGGTCGAGGGCGGGGACGCTGGTGCTGCTGCTGCTGCTGCTGCTGCTGTTGTCCGTGCCGGTGGGGGTGTTGCTGCTGCAGTTGCTGCCGGTCTGGACGCTGCTGCAGATCCGCACGTTGAGCAGGTTTGGTTGCTGCTGTTGCTGCACGTTTGCTGTTGGTGCCGGTGGTGCAGTCGCTGCTGCTGGATTGGTCGCTGCTGCAGGTGCAGTCGCCGCCGCTGGATTGGTCGCTGCCGCGGCGGCGCAGTCGCCGCTGCTGGGGTGGTCGCTGCTGCAGGTGCAGTCGCTGCTGGTCTGGTCGCTGCTGCAGGTGCAGTCGCCGCTGCTGGGGTGGTCTTCGCTGCAGGTGCAGTCGCCGCTGCTGGTCCGGTCGCTGCCGACAGTGTGGCCGCCGCCGCCTCCGCTGGTGTGGGAGCTGAACAGCATGCTCTCCCACTCGGTCATG
The DNA here is from genome assembly GCA_037127315.1 of Ascarosepion bandense. Taxonomy (NCBI): domain Eukaryota; kingdom Metazoa; phylum Mollusca; class Cephalopoda; order Sepiida; family Sepiidae; genus Ascarosepion; species Ascarosepion bandense. The sequence goes on from JBBBDQ010012775.1 coordinate 11,624, forward strand.
GTGCGGGCCAGTACGTCGTCGTCGGCTGCGTCACACAGTTGCCAGTCCCCACCGACGCCGTGGTGGGAGTGCCGACTTCGGTCCTTGGTGGCCATGCCGTGTGCGACTCGATCACCGGACAACTTCTTTCCGGTGTTTCTGCCGAAGAAACGTTATTTTGTTGCTGGCCCGAGCAATGAACTCGGGCTGAAATCAGTTGTCCAAGAGACAAAGTGCGAGCAGATATCACTGCGGAACAACTACTCCACTAGGCTCTTCCAACGAACAGGGGAAGTGGTTGTGGCCGTGGCCATGCCACGAGGTGGACAACTGTTTCCGGTGTTTCGCGTTCCGAAGACCACTACTTTTACGCTGGCCCGAGCAACAAACTCGGGCTGGAAAACAGTTGCCCAAGACACAAAGCAATGGCAAATATCACTGCGGAACAAATGCTACGCTTTGATCTTATTACAAAAACACAAAATCCCGGTAGGAAATGG
>JBBBDQ010012779.1:0-37412 GCA_037127315.1 Ascarosepion bandense
GTCCCTCCTCGAACGTATCCCTGGGGACGCCGATCAGTTTTGGTCTTCAGGTCCTTGGTGATCAGGGTGATGACTCTCGCCTCGATCTGCGCCAAGTGGTCCGGCTTCGAGACGAGCTCCCGTCCCCCTGATGTAGTCCGCGTAATCTTTTTGTGGACTGGTAATAGTCCTCGTCCTTACGCGTGATCTTCTTGCCTCCTTTCCACCAGAGGTCGAGGTAAGGGGGACGCTGGTGTTGCTGCTGCTGCTGCTGCTGCTGCTGTCCGTGCCGGTGGGGGTGTTGTTGCTGCAGTTGCCGCCGGTCTGGACGCTGCTGCAGATCCGGTCGCTGGAGCAGGTTTGGTTGCTGCTGCTGCTGCACGTTTGGTTGCTGGTGCCGGTGCAGTCGCCGCTGCTGGATTGGTCGCTGCTGCAGGTTGCGGTCGCCGCTGCTGGATTGGTCGCTGCTGCAGGTGCGGTCGCCGCTGCTGGGGTGGTCGCTGCTGCAGGTGCGTTCGCCGCTGCTGGTCTGGTGCTGCTGCAGGTGCAGTCGCCGCTGCTGGGGTGGTCTCTGCAGTGCGGTCGCCGCTGCTGGGGTGGTCGCTGCTGACAGTGTGGCCGCCGCCTCCGCTGGTGTGGGGGAGCCGAACAGCATGCTCTCCCACTCGGTCATGGTGCGGGCTATGACGTCGTCGTCGTCTGCGTCACACAGTTGCCAGTCTCCCACCGACGCCGTGGTGGGAGTGCCGACTTCCCCGGTCCTTCTGTGGCCATGCCACAAAAGTGACCGATCACCGGACAACTTCTTTCCGGTGTTTCGCGTTTTCAGAAAGAGCCGCTACTTTACGCTGGCCCGAGCAATGAACTCGGGCTGGAAATCAGTTGTCCAAGAGACAAAGTGCGAGCAGATATCACTGCGGAACAACTACTCCACTAGGCTCTTCCAACGAACAGGGGAAGTGGCTAGGCCGTGGCCATGCCACGAGGTGGACAACTGCTTCCCGGTGTTTCGCGTTCCGAAGAACACTACTTTTACGCTGGCCCGAGCAATAAACTCGGGCTGGAAAACAGTATGTCCGAGAGACAGAGTGCGAACAAATAACACGGAGGAACAAATGCTCCACTAAGCTCCCACAACACAAAATCCACACAAACAAAAGTCTGGGGGGAAGTGGCTGGTTTTATTTATTCATTTTTTACATGAATTATGGCACAAGGCCGAAAGGTGGGAGGGGAACAAAACTTAGGGTAGGTCTTCAGTTACTATATCCTATACCTAGCTAATCGGATTCACGACCCATACATACGTTACAATGATTCTCATTCACCATAAGAATTTGTCCATCAACCTCGTACTTATCTAGCACCAAAATATCGCAAAAACATACCGGGGACCTACAAAAAACGCCCCAAATGTACATAAAAATTTGTGATTATTTACAAAAATAGATTTTAAAATTTGTACATAAAAATTTGTGACCTTTTACAATTATAGTACAAAAATAATTTAACATTTGTACATGAGATGATATGATGGAGGGTATGAAGAAACAAAAAAATCCCCAAAACAAAAACAATTTCAAATGAATATTTATACAAAATGTTAGTAAGACCCAAACACACCCTCGTAATTAAAGGGCCACTGTATTCTGCCTGTAGAGACAAAATCAAGCCGCTCTCTTTCTAAGGAATGGAGAAATGGTACAAAAAATAAATTGGACTGGAGAATATATAAGGCTGACTGACAAAACCGACAGAACGAAGCAACAATGGTCAGTAGGAATCTCGAACTGGATCATAACAAAAGCAATGGAGCCGGGAACAGGCTAGGATAAATACATTCACTCACATTAACTAGGTATGCAAAAGAAAGCTAACCTTAACCGCAGGAGGTTTCAGAGGAATCCACCCCGATGTGACTTAGCAGAACTAAAAGAAAATCAAGGCTAGCCCCGGTCACACGAACCAGGCTCACTGCATATATATCCACCTTTTGCTAAAGTCTGTCGGGTGCAGCCGTTTCCGTTTCAGTTCTAATCTTCATTTTGAGCTGGTGCTCAAAGTATCGGATTAGATCTGATCGAAAGACGACCTCCCGCAAGACTTCCTCCAGACGCGTCATCCAAATCACCATTCTAGCCGTGGCCAGTAGCGACAAAACTTATCCGCTTCACACCAGAGTACGGGGGCGACACGTTGTCCACGGCGTATGCGCGATCAATGAGCACAAGCTCCCGCGGCGAGACTCTGAGCAGTCAACTCGCCGACACGCGCCCACAACGGGCGAACGCGCGAACAATGGAAGAGAGAGCGTGCGCCGACGTCTCCTTAATTCCAGTTGCAACGTTCACAATCACCAGCGAATCCGCCGGGCCCATTGCGAAACGCTTGTCATTGAGCGACAAAACCATTCCGAGCCAATCGCAGGTGAGAGAGAACTCAGAGTTGCTGAGCCAATCCGCACCCGGCGCCCAAGACCAATGAGAGCGGTACTCCACTCTCGACATGCCGAGCTGCCTCACAGCTTATCCTTCACGGCACCCTCCACTAATCCCCGATAGAAGAGTTTCCTAGGCTGTGAAAGGTCGCTGGACCGTGGAATGGCCGCCGAGGCCGCCAGACATTCGAAACAGGAATTTCGGTCACGCAGGAGCACGACGGTCAGCCATAGGGTCGGGAGCGATGGTAAGGCAGGAACATGTCCCTCACTACCCCCGCAAGCAACCGATCTTCCTCCAACGCGCGCCACAGAAATGCACCAACCTCGAAGCGAGCACGTGGCTCCTCAAGTGTGGCATCCCAGACCCCCTTGACACGGACGGAGGCAACAGACTCCTTTGTCGACCATGTGTTTGCGTCCTCTCCACAGGCGGGAGAATAGCAAACGCTCAGCGCCTTCTCATGATCGTCACAAGGGGAAGTACTGACAGCCGGTAGAGGATCATGGGAAAAGGGTATGTGTTGCACCTCCGCCAAACCCTTCACGGAGAGACCCCGTCGACATGAAACTGACCGACGCCGACCTTTGCCAGTACTTCAGACCAGTTTTCTCCAACTGTAAGTCGGACCGAACCAAACTCCGAGGAGCTTGACCCGGCCCGTCCGTCCAGTCGAAGAGGGCCCGGGAGGGAAACACCCCTTCCAAGCGCCCTAACCGCAAGCCGGAAGACTTGTCGCAGTTAATTCTGGCCCCTGTCACCTTCTCGTACCGTACAAGCGCCTGCTGTACCGCCTCTATGTCCCTGCGGGAGGACACAAAGGTCGTTACGTCATCGGCGTACGCGGAAATAGCCTAGCTCCCGAGCTCCTGCAGGAACTGCGATTCCACGTAGGACCGGACTGCCGTCGTCCCTTAGCCGGCGAAGGAGGGCTCCAACCAGGACGTAAAGGAGAAGACAGTGGACAACCCTGTCGGACCGACCTAGACAGCGCGAAAGCGCCACGACAGCTTCCCGTTCACCTGTACCACAGCCTTGAGGGGAGCGATACAGAAGGCTAATCCAGCGGCTGAAGTCGGGTTTGAATCCGGCGGCCGGGACAGCAGCCAGGTAGCCATGGTCAATCCTATCAAATGCCTTGGACTGATCCAAATTGATCAGCGCGGCCTCATCGTCGTCTTCTACACCCTCTACGATCACGTGCGAATCAAGTGCAGGTTGCTCTAGTTGTTCGTCCCTTCACAGAACAAGTCTGATCCGGTCAACAGAGACTCGGCAACTAGCTGCAAGCGATTCGTCAGGATCTTGGCCAAAATCTTTAACTCTCCAATGTTGCTTGAGTTGTGCTGGAGCTGTAATCTCTAGTTCCTCAACCTTCTTGCCTTTTCTCAACAGCGTGATCACGCCCTGGTGATCCGACCGGGGATGGACCCCTGCCGAAACCAGTGGTTGAACACGACAGCCAAGAGCGGGACAAAAAGGTGCGACATCCTCAAGTACATTTCATAGGGCAAACCATCCAAGCCTGGCGACTTGCCTCTTGCCGACCTTCTTCAAAGCCACGTAGATTTCGTCCTCCGTAATCTCCTTCGCAATAACCGCTTCAGCCGGCAAAAGCCGGGGAAAGTCGGCCAAATAGCTGCGAAACTCCTCGTCACGGAGTCCAGGCTCCTTGGTAAATCGGTGTTCGAAATGCTGCCGGAACGCCTCGCATGTCGTTGGTGGACCTTAGGAGATGTCCCTCCAGGTCGCGTACCTCTCGAATGTACCGGTCGCCGACACAAGCGGGTACAACACCCTTGCGCAGTTCTGCGCCCATGTTCCACAGCTTCGGAAGACATCTTGCTTAACCCGGCCCTAATTACCTGACCCATGTAGCGCCCGCTAGTCGAGCGCTCCAGGGCCTCTAGCTAAGGCTATCTCTAGGGGATCTCCTCCAGCCTCCGCCCGGGTGAGGAAATTAGCACTAAGTGTCTTTGCCTCCACCCAGCCTTATCTGGGATTGAGCCGCTGGCTATATTTGGTGGCGAAAGACCTAATGGTGTCCTTAAGGTTAACCCACCACCTGCCAATGACTCGCCCAGTTAATTCCCGCTGAACTAGTTTTGTCAGCTGGTCACGAAAGTCCCGTCTGTCCAATAAGGACTGATTGAACTTCCAATAACCAGCCAACCTAGGCCTAAAGTCTAATACGACCCGGGCACAAACGAGTTTGTGGTCGATAGCCTAGCCAGTGGAACGTTGGACATTCTAAGAAGTCTATGTCGAGCTTCTCTGACTAACATCCTATCCAGGTACGCGGATACCCGGGTAGAAAGCCAACTATGCGTCCACGTCCACATGCTCCCATCCGGATGATCGACCCGGTATCTATCGACGAGACCAAATTCGCCGATCAGATCAACCAGGCGCGATCACCACTCCACCGCTAGCGCCCCTTCCTCTATCCCATTTGGGGTTGGGGACGGCATTCCAGTCCCCAACTAAGATTAGCCGTGTTGAATGCACCATGAAGGGCTCCAACAGCCGAAAGAAAGAAGACACGCTCACCTGGGACGTTGGGCGCATAAACCGCAATCAGCCGGAACGATTTGCTTTTCACTGCAATATCTGCCACGATCAGCCGGCCCTCGGCACCGACATGGACAAGGTCGATCCTCAAGTCGAGGTACGCGCTTGACCAGCAAAGAAACACCTCTGGCATGCCGGCTCCCATATGCTGAATAGACGACATAGTCGTTGAACGCTTTGCAGTCTGAGCTTGCACAAACAAAGTGAGTCTCTTGGATCGCGGCCACATCCACGCCGAACGACAAGAGGTCACGAAGCAGGCGAGCCGCCTTACCCCGATCCACTAAGGCCATTCGCATTTAAGCTGGCTATCTTAGTAGACATGATTTAGTTCTGAAAAAGGAAAAACAACAAAAACATGCAACAAAAATACTAGTCACATACGGGACGGAAATCCCTAGCAGATAGGACCCCGACGGACTGTCCCCTACGGGAGACCCGTTCCTACATCGGACGTAATCCGTCCGTCTAGGATGAAATACCGCCAACGTCCGTGGGGTATGTTAGTTTTACTACCCTATAGAGAGAGACTGGGGTGGAGTAAAACAGGGGACCTCCCCGAACAATTTTTTTCCATTTTTTTGAGTTCAGGTGTGTTGTGCGCTACGAACCATGCGGTAACTTTTGCAAAATGTCTCTTTGCTTCGTGGATGTGATCCCAGACCCTCAAGGTTGCCACCGGTGTTCCTCACCAGGGTGATGACACCAGGGCCTGGGGGAAAGTTTCTAAGGATCTTCAACTGGTTTGCCCTCCACTGAAGTCAGCTTCAGCAGGGGCTTTAAGAGTTTTTCGCCTCTGAGATGACCACTCAGAGGCAACGTCCTCCTTTAAGGGAGTGCGCCCCTTGGGGCAGGGCTTTTCTTTTTGCCCGAGAGGGAGTGGACAGAGGAGGAGGGGAGGGAGTGGGGGTTAAAGTACATGATTTCAGGGGGTCAGTTTAAAGACTGAGGACTGGGAGGCTTTTTGGGGGATGAAGGAAGACTTCTTACCTTTAGTGCATAAGTCTGTTTAACCGGGGTACTGGTAGAGAGCTGCATTTTTCGACTCTGGCCTCCTTTCGTTGCTCCGGCTCCTTCTCTATTTTGTGTTGTTGTGCTGCTCCTCTGCCTCTTCCTCTCTCCCACGTTTCAGGGAGGGTGTCCTTTGTACTTCCATTTGCTGGGGGGAAGGACTTCTTGCCTTCCTCTGTTTGGGAGAATTTTCTCCTTTGGTTTTGCCGGCGCCTTCGCCGGGGACTCCTTAGGTTTGGTAGGAGTCGACAGCCTGAGGGTCTGCTTGGCGGCACGTCTTGACAGGTGGCGGCACATTGTCCGGGGAAGGTTTTTGGCTTTCTTCCTGGCCACCACCTGCCATTCGCCGTCGTTGTTGCTCACGGGGAGACTGTGTGGGTTGTGCTTGTTTTGCGCCATCAACTTCGCCTGTGCCGCCGGTTGCTGCTTGACTGGTTGGGCTGGTTGGGCCTTTGAGGCCGGATTCTTGGTTGGGCACGCTTTTGCCACGTGCTCCGCCGACCCGCAGACCCAACAGCACGGCTTCCTGCACCTTCCACGATGACGAAGATGGCACGACCCCTGCAGGTGAGGATGTTGGGGATTTTGGCGATGTTTTCCTTGTCCAGGGTCACCTGCAGGGTCATGTCTCCCGTGAGGAATCCTGCTTTCGACCACGAGGAGACTTCGGCCACCCTTCCATATTGGACGAAGAAGGCGCCCACGTGGTCCTCAGCAATGTCCATGGGGACGCCGTGCAGCTTGATTTTCACCTTCTTCGTGCCCATGTACTCCGTGTGGAACTGGAGCGTTTTGGTCTCCAGAACCACGCCGATCAAGTTCTTGGCTTCTTCGGCGGAGCCGAAACGGACGTCCACGTGGTGTTGCCTTCTCCTCGCTACGGCCCTGGCTCACAGTCTTCAGTGTCTGCAGTCCCTCCTCGAACGTATCCCTGGGGACGCCGATCAGTTTTTTGGTCTTCAGGTCCTTGGTGATCAGGGTGATGACTCTCGCCTCGATCTGCGCCAAGTGGTCCGGCTTCGAGACAGGCTCCGTCCCCCTGATGTAGTCCGCGTAATCCTTTTGGATGGACTGGTAATGATCCTCGTCTACGCGTACGATCTTCTTGCCTCCTTTCCACCCAGAGGTCGAGGGTAAGGGGGACGCTGGTGTTGCTGCTGCTGCTGCTGCTGCTGCTGTCCGTGCCGGTGGGGGTGTTGTTGCTGCAGTTGCCGCCGGTCCGCAGACGCTGCTGCAGATCCAGTCGCTGGAGCAGGTTTGGTTGCTGCTGCTGCTGCGTTTGGTTGCTGGTGCCGGTGCAGTCGCCGCGGATTGGTCGCTGCTGCAGATGCAGTCGCCGCTGCTGGATTGGTCGCTGCTGCAGGTGCAGTCGCCGCTGCTGGGGTGGTCGCTGCTGCAGGTGCAGTCGCCGCTGCTGGTCACGGTCGCTGCTGCAGGTGCAGTCGCCGCTGCTGGGGTTGTGGTCTCTGCTGCAGGTGCAGTCGCCGCTGCTGCCGGGGTGGTCGCTGCTGACAGTGTGGCCGCCGCCGCCTCCGCTGGTGTGGGGGAGCCGAACAGCATGCTCTCCCACTCGGTCATGGTGCGGGCTATGACGTCGTCGTCGTCTGCGTCACACAGTTGCCAGTCTCCCACCGACGCCGTGGTGGGAGTGCCATTTCCCCGGTCCTTCTGTGGCCATGCCACAAAGTGACCGATCACCGGACAACTTCTTTTCCGGTGTTTCGCGTTTTCGAAGAAACCGCTACTTTACGCTGGCCGGTAAACGAACTCGGGCTGGAAATCAGTTGTCCAAGAGACAAAGTGAGAAGCAGATATCACTGCGGAACAACTACTCCACTAGGCTCTTCCAACGAACGGGGGGAAGTGACTGGAGGCCGTGACATGCCACGAGGTGGACAACTGCTTCCCGGTGTTTCGCGTTCGAAGACCACTACTTTTACGCTGGCCCGAGCAATAAACTCCGGGCTGGAAAACAATGTGTCCGAGGAGCAAAATTGCGAACAAATAACACGGAGGAACAAATGCTCCACTAAGCTCCCACAACGTTGAAATCCACACAAACAAAAGTCTGGGGGAAGTGGCTGGTTTTATTTATTCATTTTTACATGAATTATGGCACAAGGCCGAAGGTGGGAGGGGGAACAAAACTTGGGGTGGTCTTCAGTTACTATATCCTATACCTAGCTAATCGGATTCACGACCCATACACATACGTTACAATGATTCTCTGGTACCACTTAAAATTTGTCCATCAACACTCGTACTTATCTCTAGCACCAAAATATCGCAAAAACATACAGGACCTACAAAAACGCCCCAAATGTACATAAAAAATTTGTGATTATTTACAAAAATAGATTTAAAATTTGTACATAAAAATTTGTGACTATTTACAATTATAGTACAAATAGATTTTAACATTTGTACATGAGATGATATGATGGGGAGGGGGTGAAGAAATAAAAAATCCCAAAACAAAAACAATTTCAAATGAATATTTATACAAAATGTTAGTAAGGCCAAAGCACACCCTCGTAATTAAAGAGGCCACTGTATTCTGCCTGTAGAGACAAAATCAAGCCGCTCTCTTTCTAAGGGGAATGGAGAAGCTGGGTACAAAAACGGTGGACTGGAGAATATAAGGCTGACCCAGCAAAGAATAAAACGGGGCAAAATAACAATATTGGTCAGTACTGGGAATCTCGAACTGGATCATAACAAAAGCAATGGAGCCGGGAACAGGCTGGGATAAACCCCATTCACTCATTCCTTTAGGTATACAAAAAGCTAACCTTAACCGCGGGAGGGGTTCAGAATCCACCCCAATGTGACTTGGCAGAACTAAAAAGAAAATCAAGGCTAGCCCGGTCACACGAACCAGGCTCGCTGCATATATCCACCTTTTGCTAAAGTCTGTCAGGTGCAGCGTTTCCGTTGAGTTCCTAATCTTCATTTTGAGCTGTTGCTCAAAATATCGGATGAGTCTGATCCGAAAGACGACCTCCCCGCAAGACTTCCTCCAGACGTCATCCAAATCACCATTCTAGCCGTGGCCAGTAGCGACAGAAACACCATCCGCTTCACACCAGAGTACGGGGCGACATTTGTCCACAGCGTATGCGCGATCAATGAGCACTGGCTCGCAAGCGAGATACGAGCAGTCAACTCGCCGACACGCACCCACAACGGGCGAACGCGCGAACAATGGAAGAAGGCGTGCGCCGACGTCTCCTTGAGTTCCCGGGTTGCAACGTTCACAATCTGGCAAATCCGCCAGGCCCATTGCGAAACGCTTGTCATTGAGCGACAAACCATTCGAGCCAATCGCCAGGTCAGAGAGAACTCAAGTTTGCTGAGCCAATCCGCACCTGGCGCCCAGGTCGTAGAGCAGTACTCCACTCTCGACATGCCAGCCACTCCACAGCTTATCCTTCACGGCACCCTCCACTAATCCCCAAATGAAGAGTTTCCTAGGCTGTGAAAGGTCACTGGACCGTGGAATGGCCTGTAAGGCCGCCAGACATTCGAGCAGGAATTTCGGTCGCACCCAAGGCCTGACGGTCAGCCATAGGGTCGGGGGAGCGATGGTAAGGCAAGGGAACATGTCCCTCACTACCCCGCAAGCAACCGATCTTCCTCCAACGCGCGCCTGAGAAATGCCAACCTCGAAGCAGGCACGTGGCTCCTCAAGTGTGGCATCCCCAGACCCCCTTGACACGGACGGAGGCAACAGACTCCTTTGTCGACCATGTGTTTGCGTCCTCTCCACGGGCGGGAGAATAGCAGGCGCTCGAGCGCCTTCTCATGATCGTCACAAAGGTACTGACAGCCGGTAAAGGATCATGGGAAAGAGGTAATGTGTTGCACACTCACTTCAAGCCCTTCACGGAGAGACCCGTCGACGCAAACCTTGACCGGTAGCACCGACCTTTGCAGTACTTCCAGACCAGTTTTCTCCAACTGTAAGTCCGGACCGAACCAAACTCCGAGGAGCTTGACCGGCCCGTCCGTCCAGTCGAAGGGCCCGGAGGGAAACACCCTTCCAAGCGCCTAACCGCAAGCCGGAAGACTTGTCGCAGTTAATTCTGGCCCCTGTCACCTTCTCGTACCGTACAAGCGCCTGCTGTACCCGCCTCTATGTCCCTGCGGGAGGACACAAAGGTCGTTACGTCATCGGCGTACGCAGGAAACCCTGGCTCCAGCTCGCCGAGCTGCGATTCCACGTAGGACCGGACTGCCCGTCAATCCATGGCCGGCGAAGGAGGGCTCCAACGCCAGGACGTAAAGGAGAAGACGGTGGACAACCCTACCGGACCGACCTGAACGCGCGAAAGCGCCCGACAGCTTCCGTTCACCTGTACCACAGCCTTGGGGGAGCGATACGAGCTAATCCAGCGGCCAAAGTCGGGTTTGAATCCGGCGGCCTGCAGGACAGCAACCAGGTAGCCATGGTCAATCCTATCAAATGCCTTGGACTGATCCAAATTGATCAGCGCGGCCTCATCGTCGTCTTCTACACCTCTACGATCCGTGCAGAATCAGTACGAGTTGCTCTGAATTGTTCGTCCCTTCACAGAACAAGTCTGATCCGGTCCCAACAGAGACTCGGCAACTGGCACAAGAAGCGATTCGTCGGGATCTTGGCCCAGAAATCTTTAACTCTGTGTTTAGCAGAGGTGCAATTCCTGTAATCATCTAGTTCCCTCCCAACCTTCTTGCCTTTTCTCAACAGCGTGATCACGCCCCTGGTGATCCGACCGCGGGGATGGACCCCTGCCGAAACCAGTGGTTGAACACGACAGCCAAGAGCGGGACAAAAGAGTGCGACATCCTCAAGTACATTTCATAGGGCAAACCATCCAAGCCTGGCGACTTGCCTCTGCCGACCTTCTTCAAAGCCACGTAGATTTCATCCTCCGTAATCTCCCCTTTGCACAGCCTTCCTTCCCTTTTCAGCCGGCAAAAGCCGAGAAGAAGTCGGCCAAATAGCTGCAGAAACTCCTCGTCACGGAGTCCGGGCTCCTTGGTAAATCGGTGTTCGAAATGCTGCCGGAACGCCTCGCACATGTCGTTGGTGGACCTTGGGAGATGTCCCTCCGGGTCATACCTCTCGAATGTACCGGTCGCCGGCCTGGCGGAATTTCTTCCTTGCGCAGTTCTGCGCCCATATTTCTAACGGAAGACATCTTGCTTAACGGCCCCTAGTACCTGACCCGCATGTAGCGCCGCTGATCCAGGCGCTCCAGGGCCTCCTGGCCCAAGGCTATCTCTAGGATCCCCTCCAGCCTCCGCCCGGGTGGAAATTAGCACTAAGTGTCTTTGCCTCCGCAGCCTTATCTAGGTTGAGCCGCTGGCTATATTTGGTGGCGAAAGACCTAATGGTGTCCTTAAGGTTAACCCACCACCTACTCCCAATGACTCGCCCGGTTAATTCCCGCTGAACTGGTTTTGTCAGCTGGTCACGAAAGTCCCGTCTGTCCAATAAGGACCTGATTGAACTTCCAATAACCAGCCAACCTAGGCCTAAAGTCTAATACGACCCGGGCACAAACGAGGTTTGTGGTCCGAGTAGCCTAGCCAGTGGAACATTGGACATTCTAAGAAGTCTATGTCGGCTTCTCTGACTAACATCCTATCCAGGTACGCGGATACCCGGGTAGAGCCAACTATGCGTCCACGTCCACATGCCTCCCATCCGGATGATCGACCCGGTATCTATCGACGAGACCAAATTCGCCGATCAGATCAACCAGGCTACGATCACTTACTCCACCCGCTGGCGCCCCTTCCTCTATCCCATTTGGGGGTTAGGACGGCATTCCAGTCCCCAACTAAGATTAGCCGTGTTGAATGCACCATGAAGGGCTCCAACAGCCGAAAGAAAGAGACACGCTCACCTGGGACATTGGGCACATAAACCGCAATCAGCCGGAACGATTTGCTTTTCACTGCAATATCTGCCACGATCAGCCGGCCCTCGGCACCGACATGGACAAGGTCGATCCTCGCGTCCAGGGTACGCGCTTGATAGCAAAAAAGCCCCTCTGGCATGCCGGCTCCCACATATGCTGAATGAGCGACATAGTCGTTAGACGCTTTACACGAGTCGACTTCGCAAACAAAGTGAGTCTCTTGGATCATGACCACATCCACGCCGAACGACAAGAGGTCACGAAGCAGGCGAGCCGCCTTACCCCGATCCCTCAGGCCATTCGCATTTAAGCTGGCTATGTATGGAACGCGATTTAGTTTCTGAAAAGGAAAAACAACAAAAACATGCAACAAAAATACTAGTCACATACGGGACGAAATCCCTAACAGATAGGACCCCGACGGACTGTCCTAGGGAACCCGTTCCTACATCGGACGTAATCAAATCGTCTGGGACAATACCGCCAACGTCCGTGAGGTATATTGGTTACTACCTATAGAGACTGGGGTGGAGTAAAACAGGGGACCTCCCCGAACAATTTTTCCATTTTTTGAGTTCAGGTGTGTTGTGCTGAACCATGGTAACTTTTGCAAATATCTCTTTGCTTCGTGGATGTGATCCCAGACCCTGAGGTTACCGGTGTTCCTCACCAGGGTGATGACACCTGGGGCCTGAGAAGTTTCTGAGATCTTCAACTTCTGGTTACCCTCCACTGATCCAGCTTCAGCAGGGGCTTTAAGAGTTTTCGCCTCTCGAATGTTCACTCAGAGGCAACGTCTCACTCACTTTAAGGAGTGCTTCCCCTTGGGGCAGGGCTTTTTCTTTTTTGCCCGAGAGGGAGTGGACAGAGGAGGAGGGGGAGGGAGTGGGGGTTAAAGTACATGATTTCAGGGGGGTCAGTTTAAAGACTGGGGACTGGGAGGCTTTTTGCAGGGATGAAGGAAGACTTCTTACCTTTAGTGCAGCAAGTCTGTTTGACTTGGAACACTGGTGAAGAGCTGCATTTTCGGCTCACGGCCTCCTTTCAGTGCTCCAGCTCCTTCTCCTGGCCTTTGTGTTGTTGTGCTGCTCCTCTACCTCTTCCTCTCTCCCACGTTTCAGGGAGGGGGTGTCGCTGTCTCCCATTTGCTGGGGGAAGGACTTCTTGCCTTCCTCTGTTTGGGGGAGCACCTCCTTTGGTTTTTGCCGGCGCCTTCGCCGGGGACTCCTTAGGTTTGGTAGGAGTCGACAGCCCCACCGGGGTCTGCTTGGCAGGCGTCTTGACAGGTGGCGGCACATTGTCGGGGAAGGTTTTGGCTTTCTTCCTGGCCACCACCTGCCATTCGCCGTCGTTGTTGCTCACGGGAGACTGTGTGGGTTGTGCTTGTTTTTTGCGCCATCCTTCGCCTGTGCCGCCGGTTGCTGCTTGACTGGTTGGGCTGGTTGGGCCTTTGAGGCCGGATTCTTGGTTAGGCACGCTTTTGCCACGTGCTCCGCCGACCCGCAGACCCAACAGCACGGCTTCCTGCCTTCCACGATGACGAAGATGGCACGACCCCTGCAGGTGAGGATGTTGGGGATTTTGGCGATGTTTTCTTGTCCAGGGTCTACTGCAGGGTCATGTCTCCGTGAGGAATCCTGCTTTCGACCGCAGCGAGGAGACTTCCAGCCCTGCTTCCATATTGGACAGAAGAGGGCGCCCACATGGTCCTCAGCAATGTCCATGAGGACGCCGTGCAGCGTGATTTTCACCTTCGACGTGCCCATGTACTCCGTGTGGAACTGGAGCGTTTTGGTCTCCAGAACCACGCCGATCAAGTTCTTGGCTTCTTCGACGGAGCCAACAGGACGTCCACGTGGTGTTGCTTCTCCTCGCTACGGCCCTGGCTCTGATCTTCAGTGTCTGCAGTCCCTCCTCGAACGTATCCCTGGGGACGCCGATCAGTTTGGTCTTCAGGTCCTTGGTGATCGGGGTGATGACTCTCGCCTCGATCTGCGCCAAGTGGTCCGGCTTCGAGACGAGCTCCGTCCCCCTGATGTAGTCCGCGTAATCGCACGGATGGACTGGTAATAGTCCTCGTCCTTACGCGTGATCTTCTTGCCTCCTTTCCACCAGAGGTCGAGGGTAAGGGGGACGCTGGTGTTGCTGCTGCTGCTGCTGCTGCTGCTGTCCGTGCCGGTGGGGGTGTTGTTGCTGCAGTTGCCGCCGGTCTGGACGCTGCAGATCCGGTCGCTGGAGCAGGTTTGGTTGCTGCTGCTGCTGCACGTTGGTTGCTGGTGCCGGTGCAGTCGCCGCTGCTGGATTATTCGCTGCTGCAGGTGCAGTCGCCGCTGCTGGATTGGTCGCTGCTGCAGGTGCAGTCGCCGCTGCTGGGGTGGTCGCTGCTGCGGGTGCAGTCGCCGCTGCTGGTCTGGTCGCTGCTGCAGGTGCAGTCGCCGCTGCTGAGGTGGTCTCTGCTGCGGGTGCAGTCGCCGCTGCTGGGGTGGTCGCTGCTGACAGTGTGGCCGCCGCCTCCGCTGGTGTGGGGGAGCCGAACAGCATGCTCTCCCACTCGGTCATGGTGCGGGCTATGACGTCGTCGTCGTCTGCGTCACACAGTTGCCAGTCTCCCACCGACGCCGTGGTGGGGTGCCGGCTTCCCCGGTCCTTCTGTGGCCATGCCACAAGTGACCGATCACCGGACAACTTCTTTCCACGTGTTTCGCGTTTTCGAAGAAACCGCTACTTTACGCTGGCCCGAGCAATGAACTCGGGCTGGAAATCAGTTGTCCAAGAGACAAAGTGCAGGCAGATATCACTGCGGAACAACTACTCCTGGGCTCTTCCAACGAACAGGGGGAAAGTGGCTAGGCCGTGGCCATACCACGAGGTGGACTGCTTCCCGGTGTTTCGCGTTCCGAGGAGCCACTACTTTTACGCTGGCCCGAGCAATAAACTCAGGCTGGAAAACAATATGTCGAGAGACAGAGTGCGAACAAATAACACGGAGGAACAAATGCTCCACTAAGCTCCCACAACACAAAATCCACACAAACAAAAGTCTGAAGTGGCTGGTTTATTTATTCATTTTTACATGAATTATGGCACAAGGCCGAAAGGTGGGAGGGGGAACAAAACTTGGGGTGGTCTTCAGTTACTATAACCTATACCTAGCTAATCAGATTCACGACCCATACATACGTTACAATGATTCTCATTCACCATAAGAATTTGTCCATCAACACTCGTACTTATCTAGCACCAAAATATCATGGCTACATACCGGGGACCTACAAAAACGCCCCAAATGTACATAAAAATTTGTGATTATTTACAAAAATAGATTTTTAAAATTTGTACATAAAAATTTGTGACTATTTACAATTATAGTACAAAAATAGATTTTAACATTTGTACATGAGATGATATGATGGGGAGGGGGGTATGAAGAACAAAAAATCCCCAAAACAAAAAACAATTTCAAATGAATATTTATACAAAATGTTAGTAAGACCCAAACACACCCTCGTAATTAAAGAGGCCACTGTATTCTGCCTGTAGAGACAAATCAAGCCGCTCTTTCTAAGGGGAATGGAGAAGCTGGGTACAAAAATAAATTGGACGCAGAGAATATATAAGGCTGACCCAGCCGAGAATAAAACGGGGCAAAATAACAATGGTCAGTGGGAATCTCGAACTGGATCATAACAAAAGCAATGGAGCCGGGAACAAGGCTAGGACAAATACATTCACTCACATTAACTAGGTATACAAAAGCTAACCTTAACCGCAGGAGGTTCCAGAGGGAATCCACCCCCGTGCTTCGACAACAGAACTAAAGAAAATCAAGGCTAGCCCCGGTCACACGAACCAGGCTCGCTGCATATATCCACCTTTTGCTAAAGTCTGTCGAATTCCGCAGCCGTTTCCGTTCAGTTCTAATCTTCATTTTGAGCTGGTGCTCAAAATATCGAGATGAATCTGATCGAAAGACGACCTCCCACCAAGACTTCCTCCGAACCGCGTCATCCAAATCACCATTCTAGCCGTGGCCAGTAGCGACAGAAACACCATCCGCTTCACACCGGTACGGGGGCGACACATTGTCCACAGCGTATGCGCGATCAATGAGCACAAGCTCCCGCGGCGAGATACGAGCAGTCAACTCGCCGACACGCGCCCACAACGGGCGAACGCGCGAACAATGGAAGAAGGCGTGCGCCGACGTCTCCTTAATTCAAGAGTTGCAACGTTCACAATCTGGCAAATCCGCCAGGCCCATTGCGAAACGCTTGTCATTGAGCGACAAACCATTCGAGCCAATCCCCTTGAGTCAGAGAGAACTCGAGTTGCTGAGCCAATCCACACCTGGCGCCCAGACGTAATGAGAGCGGTATCCACTCTCGACATGCCAACTTACTCACAGCTTATCTTCACGTGCCCCTCCACTAATCCCCGATAGAAGAGTTTCCTAGGCTGTGAAAGGTCACTGGACCGTGGAATGGCCTGTAAGGCCGCCAGACATTCGAGCAGGAATTTCGGTCACCCAAGGCCTGACAGTCAGCCATAGGGTCGGGGGAGCGATGGTAAGGCAGGGGAACATGTCCCTCACTACCCCCGCAAGCAACCGATCTTCCTCAACGCGCCTGAGGAAGTAACAACCTCGAAGCGAGCACGTGGCTCCTCAAGTGTGGCATCCCCAGACCCCCTTGACACGGACGGAGGCAACAGACTCCTTTGTCGACCATGTGTTTACGTCCTCTCCACAGGGACGGGAGAATAGCAAACGCTCGACTTGCTCATGATCGTCTGGGAAGTACGCGACAGCCGGTAAAGGATCATGGGAAAGAGGTATGTGTTGCACCTCCGCCAGCCCTTCACGGAGAGACCCCGTCGACGCCAAACCTTGACCGACGCGCCGACCTTTGCCAGTACTTCAGACCAGTTTTTCTCCAACTGTAAGTCCGGACCGAACCAAACTCCGGGGAGCTTGACCGGCCCGTCCGTCCAGTCGAAGGGCCCCGGGAGGGAAACACCCTTCCGAGCGCCTAACCGCAAGCCGGAAGACTTGTCGCAGTTAATTCTGGCCCCTGTCACCTTCTCGTGAGGAAAACGCCGTACAAGCGCCTGCTGTACCGCCTCCTATGTCCCTGCGGGGAGGACACAAAGGACGTTACGTCATCGGCGCGTACGCGGAAACCCTGGCTCCAGCTCCGCCGGGAGCTGCGATTCCACGTAGGACCGGACTGCCCGTCTCGTCCCTTAGCCGGCGAAGGAGGGGCTCAACGCCAGGACGTAAAGGAGAAGACACAGTGGACAACCCTGTCGGACCGTACAGAACAGCGCGAAAGCGCCCGACAGCTTCCCGTTCACCTGTACCACAGCCTTGGGGGAGCGATACAGAGGCTAATCCAGCGGCTGAAGTCGGGTTTGAATCCGGCGGCCTGCAGGACAGCAGCCAGGTAGCCATGGTCAATCCCTATCAAATGCCTTGGACTGATCCAGGTGATCAGCGCGTCCTCATCGTCGTCTTCTACACCCTCTACGATCGTGCGAATCAAGTGCAGGTTATGCAGATTATTCCGTCCTTCACAGAACAAGTCAGTCGGTCCCAGCAGAGACTCGGCAACTAGCTGCAAGCGATTCGTCGGGATCTTGGCCAAAATCTTTAACTCTGTGTTTGGCAGAGTTATGGGCCTGTAATCATCTGGTTCCCTCCCAACCTTCTTGCCTTTCTCAGCAGCGTGATCACGCCCCTGGTGATCCGACCGGGATGGACCCCTGCCGAAACCAGTGGTTGAACGACAGCCAAGAGCGGGACAAAAAGGTGCGACATCCTCAGAAATTTTTCGCAGGGCAAACCATCCAAGCCTGGCATTTGCCTCTGCCGACCTTCTTCAAAGCCACGTAGATTTCGTCCTCCGTAATCTCCTCTTCGCAACTAGCCACTTCAGCCGGCAAAAAGCCGAGAAAGTCAAGCCAAGCCAGCTGCGAAACTCCTCGTCACGGAGTCCAGGCTCCTTGGTAAATCGGTGTTCGAAATCTGCCGGAACGCCTCGCACATGTCGTTGGTGGACCTTAGGAGATGTCCCTCCGAGTCGCGTACCTCTCGAATGTACCGGTCGCCGGCCTGGCGAATTTCTTCCTTGCGCAGTTCTGCGCCCATGTTCCCGCAGCACGGAAGACATCTTTGCTTAGCAGCCCTGGTGCCTGACCCATGGCGCCCGCTGGTCAGGCGCTCGGGGCCTCCTGGCTAAGGCTATCTCTAGGGGATCCCCTCCAGCCTCACGCCGGGTGAAATTAGCACTGAAGATGTCTTTGCCTCCGCAGCCTTATCTAGGTTGAGCCGCTGGCTATATTTGGTGGCGAAAGACCTAATGGTGTCCTTAGGTTAACCCACCACCTACTCCCAATGACTCGCCCAGTTAATTCCCGCTGAACTAGTTTTGTCAGCTGGTCACGAAAGTCCCGTCTGTCCAATAAGGACTGATTGAACTTCCAATAACCAGCCAACCTAGGCCTAAAGTCTAATACGACCCAGGCACAAAACGAGTTTGTGGTCAAGTAACTAGCCAGTGGAACGTTGGACATTCTAAGAAGTCTATGTCCACGGCTTCTCTGACTAACATCCTATCGGTACGCGGATACCCGGGTGAAGGCCAACTATGCGTCCACGTCCACATGCTCCCATCCGGATGATCGACCCGGTATCTATCGACGAGACCAAATTCGCCGATCAGATCAACCCAGGCTACGATCACCACTCCACCCGCTAGCGCCCCTTCCTCTATCCATTTTGGGGGTTGGGACTGGCGTTCAGTCCCCAACTGAATTAGCCGTGTTGAATGCACCATGAAGGGCTCCAGCTTGGCCGAAGAAAGAGACACGCTCACCTGGGACATTGGGCGCATAAACCGCAATCAGCCGGAACGATTTGCTTTTCACTGCAATATCTGCCACGATCAACCGAGCCCTCCAGCACCGACATGGACAAAAGGTCCGATCCTCGCGTCCGGGGTACGCTTGACCAACAAAAGAAACACCTCTGGCATGCCGGCTCCCATATGCTGAATAGACGACATAGTCGTTAGACAGCACACGAGTCGACTTCGCAAACAAAGTGAGTCTCTTGGATCGCGGCCACATCCCTTGAACGACAAGAGGTCTGGCTCGAACGAGCCGCCTTACCCGATCCCTCTGAGCCATTCGCATTTAAGCTGGCTATCTTAATAGACATGATTTAGTTCTGAAAAGGAAAAACAACAAAAACGTGTACAACAAAAATACTAGTCACGTACGGGACAGAAATCCTAACCAGATAGGACCCCGACGGACTGTCCTAGGGAACCCGTTCCTACGTCAGACGTAATCCGTCCGTCTAGGACAATGCCGCCAACGTCCGTGGGGTATGTTAGTTTTACTACCCCTATAGAGACAGGGTGGAGTAAAACGGGGGACCTCCCCGAACAATTTTCCATTTTTTTGGCGGAGTTCGATCTTGTTGTGCTGAACCATGGTAACTTTTGCACAAAATGTCTCTTTGCTTCGTGGATGTGATCCCAGACCCTCAGGTTGCCACCGGTGTTCCTCACCCAGGGTGATGACACCTGAGGCCTCAGAGAAAGTTCCCCAGGATCTTCAACTGGTTTGCCCCTCCACTGAAGTCAGCTTCAGGGAGCTTTAAGAGTTTTCGCCTCTGAGATGACCACTCAGAGGCAACGTCCTCACTCACTTTAAGGAGTGCTTCCCCTTGGGGCAGGGCTTTTTCTTTTTTTGCCCGAGAGGGAGTGGACAGAGGAGGAGGAGGAATTGGGGTTAAAGTGCGATTTCAGAGGTCAGTTTAAAGACTGGGGACTGGGAGGCTTTTTGCGGGGATGAAGGAAGACTTCTTACCTTTGGTGCATAAGTCTGTTTAACCGGAGACACTGGTAGAGAGCTGCATTTTTCGGCTCGCGGCCTCCTTTCATTGCTCCGGCTCCTTCTCCTGGCCTTTGTGTTGTTGTGCTGCTCCTCTGCCTCTTCCTCTCTCCCACGTTTCAGGGAGGTGTCCTTTGTACTTCCATTTGCGCAGGGGGGAAGGACTTCTTGCCTTCCTCTGTTTGGGAGGAACCTCCTTTGGTTTTGCCCGGCGCCTTCGCCGGGGACTCATAGGTTTGGTAGGAGTCGACAGCCCCACCGGGGTCACCAGCGGCAGGCGTCTTGACAGGTAGCGGCACCATTGTCCGAGAAGGTTTTTTGGCTTTCTTCCTGGCCACCACCTGCCATTCGCCGTCGTTGTTGCTCACGGGAGACTGTGTAGGTTGTGCTTGTTTTGCGCCATCCTTCGCCTGTGCCGCCGGTTGCTGCTTGACTGGTTGGGCTGGTTGGGCCTTTGAGGCAGATTCTTGGTTGGGCACTTTTGCCACGTGCTCCCGCCGGCCAACAGACCCAACAGCACGGCTTCCTGCCTTCCACGATGACGAAGATGGCACGACCCCTGCAGGTGAGGATGTTGGGGATTTTGGCGATGTTTTCCTTGTCCAGGGTCGCCTGCAGGGTCATGTCTCCATTGAGAATCCTGCTTTCGACCGCAACGAGGAGACTTCGGCCACCCTTCCATATTGGACGAAGAAGGCGCCCACGTGGTCCTCGGCAATGTCCATGGGGACGCCGTGCAGCGTGATTTTCACCTTCTTCGTGCCGCCACTCCCGTGTGGAACTGGAGCGTTTTGGTCTCCAGAACCACGCCGATCAAGTTCTTGGCTTCTTCGGCGGAGCCGAGCAGGACGTCCCACGTGGTGTTGCTTCTCTCGCACACGGCCCTGGCTCTGATCTTCAGTGTCTGCGGTCCTCCTCGAACGTATCCCTGGGGACATGATCAGTTTTGGTCTTCCAGGTCCTTGGTGATCAAGGTGATGACTCTCGCCTCGATCTGCGCCAAGTGGTCCGGCTTCCGAGACGACTCCGTCCCCCTGATGTAGTCCGCGTAATCCTTTTGGATGGACTGGTAATAGTCCTCGTCCTTACGCGTGATCTTCTTGCCTCCTTTCCACCCAGAGGTCGAGGGTAAGGGGGACGCTGGTGTTGCTGCTGCTGCTGCTGTCCGTGCCGGTGGGGGTGTTGTTGCTGCAGTTGCCGCCGGTCTGGACGCTGCTGCAGATCCGGTCGCTGGAGCAGGTTTGGTTGCTGCTGCTGCTGCGTTTAGTTGCTGGTGCCGGTGCAGTCGCCGCTGCTGGATTGGGTCGCTGCTGCAGGTGCAGTCGCCGCTGCTGGATTGGTCGCTGCTGCAGGTGCAGTCGCCGCTGCTGGGGTGGTCGCTGCTGCAGGTGCAGTCGCCGCTGCTGGTCTGGTCGCTGCTGCAGGTGCAGTCGCCGCTGCTGGGGTGGTCTCTGCTGCAGGTGCAGTCGCCGCTGGGGGTGGTCGCTGCTGACAGTGTGGCCGCCGCCGCGGGATCCGCTATTGGGGGAGCCGAACAGCATGCTCTCACTCGGTCATGGTGCGGGCTATGACGTCGTCGTCGTCTGCGTCACACAGTTGCTGATCTCCCACCAGCGCCGTGGTGGGGAGTGCCGACTTCCCCGGTCCTTCTGTGGCCATGCCACAAAAGTGACCGATCACCGGATGACTTCTTTCCGGTGTTCGCGTTCTCGAAGAAACCGCTACTTTACGCTGGCCCGAGCAATGAACTCGGGCTGGAAATCAGTTGTCCAAGAGACAAAGTGCGAGCAGATATCACTGCGGAACAACTACTCCACTAGGCTCTTCCAACGAACGGGGGGGAAGTGGCTAGGCCGTGGCCATGCCACGAGGTGGACAACTGCTTCCCGGTGTTTCGCGTTCCGAAGAACACTACTTTTACGCTGGCCCGAGCAATAAACTCGGGCTGGAGAAAACAATATGTCCGAGAGACAGAGTGCGAACAAATAACACGGAGGAACAAATGCTCCACTAAGCTCCCACAACACAAAATCCACACAAACAAAAGTCTGGGGGGAAGTGGCACGGTTTATTTATTCATTTTTACGCGAATTATGGCACAAGGCCGAAAGGTGGGAGGGGGAACAAAACTTAGGGGGTGGTCTTCAGTTACTATATCCTATACCTAGCTAATCTGATTCACGACCCATACATACGTTACAATGATTCTCATTCACCATAAGAATTTGTCCATCAACACTCATTACTTATCTAGCACCAAAATATGTAAAAACATACTTGAGGACCTACAAAAACGCCCCAAATGTACATAAAAATTTGTGATTATTTACAAAAATAGATTTTAAAATTTGTACATAAAAATTTGTGACTATTTACAATTATAGTACAAAAATAGATTTTAACATTTATTTATGAGATGATATGATGGGGAGGGGTATGAAGAAACAAAAAATCCCAAAAACAAACAATTTCAAATGAATATTTATACAAAATGTTAGTAGGAACCCAACACCCTCGTAATTAAAGAGGCCACTGTATTCTGCACATGAAGACAAATCAAACCGCTCTCTTTCCCTACGGGAATGGAGAAGCTGGGTACAAAAATAAATTGGACTGGAGAATATGTAAGGCTGACCCAGCCGAGAACTCAACGGGGCGAAATAACAATGGTCAGTGGGAATCTCGAACTGGATCATAACAAAAGCAATGGAGCCGGGAACAGGCTAGGACAAATACATTCACTCACATTAACTAGGTAAGTACTAAAAGAAAGCTAACCTTAACCGCGGGAGGTTCGGAGAATCCACCCGATGTGACAATAAAAAAAAGAAAAATCAAGGCTAGCCCCGGTCACACGAACCGGGCTCGCTGCATATGTCCACCTTTTGCTAAAGTCTGTCGGGTGCAGCCGTTTCCGTTCAGTTCTAATCTTCATTTTGAGCTGGTGCTCAAAATATCGGATTAGATCCTGATCGAAAGACGACCTCCCCGCAAGACTTCCTCCAGACGCGTCATCAAATCCACCATTCTAGCCGTGGCCAGTAGCGACAGAAACACCATCCGCTACACCAGAGTACAGGGGGCGACACATTGTCCACAGCGTATGCGCGATCAATGAGCACAAGCTCCGCGGCGAGATGCAGGCAGTCAACTCGCCGACACGCCCACAACGGGCGACGCCGCGAACAATGGAAGAAGGCGTGCGCCGACGTCTCCTTAATTCCAAGGTTGCAACGTTCACAATCTGGCAAATCCGCCAGGCCCATTGCGAAACGCTTGTCATTGAGCGACAAACCTGCCATTCCAGGCAATCGCCAGGTGAGAGAAAACTCAGAGTTGCTGAGCCAGTCCCGCACCTGGCGCCCAAGACCAATGAGAGCGGTACTCCACTCTCGACATGCCGAGCTTACTCCACAGCTTGTCAGCCACGCGCCCTCCACTAATCCCTGATAGAGTTTCCTAGGCTGTGAAAGGTCACTGGACCGTGGAATGGCCTGTAAGGCCGCCAGACATTCGAGCAGGAATTTCAGTCCATACCCAAGGCCTGACGGTCAGCCATAGGGTCGGGGGAGCGATGGTAAGGCAAAGGAACATGTCCCTCACTACCCCCACCAGCAGCGATCTTCCTCCAACGCGCGCCTGAGAAATGCCAACCTCCAGAAGCGAGCGTGGCTCCTCAAGTGTGGCATCCCCAGACCCACTGACACGGACGGAGGCAACAGACTCCTTTGTCGACCATGTGTTGCGTCCTCTCCACAGGCAGAATAGCAAACGCTCGAGCGCCTTCTCATGATCGTCACAAAGGGGGAAGTACTGACAGCCAGTAAAGGATCATGGGAAGAATATGTGTTGCACACCTCCGCCAAGCCCTTCACCTACGGAGAGACCCCGTCGACGCCAAACCTTGACCGACGCGCCGACCTTTGCCAGTACTTCAGACCAGTTTTTCTCCAACTGTAAGTCCGGACCAAACCAAACTCCGAGGAGCTTGACCAGCCCGTCCGTCCAGTCGAAAGAGGCCCCGGGGGGAAACACCTTCCAAGCGCCTAACCGCAAGCCGGAAGACTTGTCGCAATTAATTCTGGCCCCTGTCACCTTCTCGTACCGTACAAGCGCCTGCTGTGCCGCCTCTATGTCCCTGCGGGAGGACACAAAGGTCGTTACGTCATCGGCGTACGCGGAAACCCTGGCTCGAGCTCCGCCAGGGACTGCGATTCCACGTAGGACCGGACTGCCCGTCTCGTCCCTTAGCCGGCGAAGGAGGGGCTCCAACGCCAGGACGTAGGGAGAAGACGTGTGGACAGCCCCTGTCGGACCGACCTAGACGGCGCGAAAGCGCCAGCAGCTTCCCGTTCACCTGTACCACAGCCTTGGGGGAGCGATAGAAGGCTAATCCGGCGGCTGAAGTCGGGTTTGAATCCGGCGGCCTGCAGGACAGCAGCCAGGTAGCCATGGTCAATCCTATCAAATGCCTTGGACTGATCTAAGTGATCCAGCGCGGCCTCATCTTCGTCGTCTTCTACACCCTCTACGATCGTGCGAATCAAGTGCAGGTTGCTCTGGTGTGTTCGTCCTTCACAGAACAAGTCTGATCCGGTCCCAACAAGACTCGGCAACTAGCTGCAAGCGATTCGACAGGATCGCTTGGCCGTCTTTAACTCTGTGTTTGCTTGAGTTGTGGGCCTGTAATCATCTAGTTCCCTCCCAACCTTCTTGCCTTTTCTCAACAGCGTGATCACGCCCCTGGTGAATCCGGCGGGGATGGACCCTGCCGAAACCAGTGGTTGAGCACGACAGCCAAACGGGACAAAGGTGCGACATCCTCAATTGCATTTCATGGGGCAAACCATCCAAGCCCGGCGGCCTCTGCCGACCTTCTTCAAAGCCACGTAGATTTCGTCCTCCGTAATCTCCCCTTCGCAACTAGCCGCTTCAGCCGGCAAAAGCCGGGGAAAGTCAGCCAAATAGCTGCGAAACTCCTCGTCACGGAGTCCAGGCTCCTTGGTAAATCGGTGTTCGAAATGCCGGAACGCCTCGCACATGTCGTTGGTGGACCTTAGGAGATGTCCCTCCGGGTCGCGTACCTCTCGAATGTACCGGTCGCCGGCCTGGCGAATTTCTTCCTTGCGCAATTCTGCGCCCATGTTCCACAGCTTCGGAAGACATCTTGCTTAACTTAGCCCTAGTACCTGACCCATGCCAGCGCCCGCTAGTCGGGCAACTCCAGGGCCTCCCTGTGGTATCTCTGAGGATCCCCACCAGCCTCCCGCCCGGGCGAAATTAGCACTAAGTGTCTTTGCCTCCGCAGCCTTATCTAGGTTGAGCCGCTGGCTATATTTGGTGGCTTAAAAGACCTAATGGTGTCCTTAAGGTTAACCCCCACCTACTCCCAATGACTCGCCCAGTTAATTCCCGCTGAACTAGTTTGTCAGCTGGTCACGAAAGTCCCGTCTGTCCAATAAGGACTGATTGAACTTCCAACCGCCCGGCCAACCTAGGCCTAAAGTCTAACACGACCCGGGCACAAACGAGTTTGTGGTCCGAGTAGCCTAGCCAGTGGAACGTTGGACATTCTAAGAGAAGTCTATGTCGACCTCTGACTAACATCCTGTCAGGTACGCGGATACCCGGGTAGAAGGCCAACTATGCGTCCACGTCCACATGCTCCCATCCGGATGATCGACCCGGTATCTATCGACGAGACCAAATTCGCCGATCAGATCAACCAGGCTACGATCACCTCCACCCACTAGCGCCCCTTCCTCTATCCCATTTGAGGTTAGGACGGCATTCCAGTCCCCAACTAAGATTAGCCAAAGAATGCACCATGAAGGGCTCCAACAGCTGAAAGAAAGAGACACGCTCACCTGGGACATTGGGCGCATAAACCCCGCAATCGGCCGAACGACTTGCTTTTCACCGCAATATCTGCCACGATCAGCCGGCCCTCGGCACCGACATGGACAAGGTCGATCCTCGCATCCAGGGTACGCTTGACCAGCAAAGAAACACCCTGCATGCCGGCTCCCATATGCTGAATAGACGACATAGTCGTTAGACAGCACACGAGTCGACTTCGCAAACAAAGTGAGTCTCTGGATCGCACACATCCACGCCGAACGACAAGAGGTCACGAAGCAGGCGAGCCGCCTTACCCCGATCCCTCAGGCCATTCGCATTAAGCTGGCTATCTTAATAGACATGATTAGTTCTGAAAAGGAAAAAACAACAAAAACATGCAACAAAAGTACTAGTCACATATGGGACGGAACCAGCAGATAGGACCCCCGACGGACTGTCCTAGGAAACCCGTTCCTACATCGGACGTAATCCGTCCGTCTAGGACAATGCCGCCAACGTCCGTGGGTATGTGTTAGTTTCACTACCCTATAGAGACTGGGGGTGGGAGTAAAACAGGGGACCTCTCGAACAATTTTTTTCCATTTTTTTGAGTTCAGGTGTGTTGTGCTGGAACTACAGTTATTTGCGAAAAGTGTCTTTTGCTTTCGTGGATGTGGTCCCAGACCCTCAGGGTTGCCACCGGTGTTCCTCACCAGGGTGATGACACCTCCAATGTGTAGTTTCTGGGGATTTTCAGTGTTCTTGCCTCCACTGAGGTCAGCCTCAGCAGGGGCTTTAAGAGCTGCCCTGAGATGACCATCAGAGGCAACGTCCTCACTCACTTTAAGGAGTGCTTCCCCTTAAAGCAGGGTTTTTTCTTTTTTTGCCCGGAGAGGAGTGGGACAGAGGAGGAGGGGAGGGGGAGTGGGGGTTAAAGCACAAGATTTCAGGGTCAGTTTAAAGACTGGGGACTGGGAGGCTTTTGCGGGGATGAAGCCGAAGACTCCTTTTACCCTTTAGTGCATAAGTCTGGCGAATCGGAGACACTGGTAGAGAGCTGCATTTTTCGCCTGCGGCCTCTTTCGCGTTGCTCCGGCTCCTTCTCCTGGCCTTTGCAAGCATAGCTGCTCCTCTGCCTTCTTCCTCTCTCCCACGTTTCAGGGAGGGTGTCCTTTTTGTACTTCCATTTGCTGGGAAGCGACTTCTTGCCTTCCTCTGTTTGGGAGGAGACACCTCCTTTGGTTTTGCCGGCGCCTTCGCCGGGGACTCCTTAGGTTTGCAGAGTCGACAGCCCCACCGGGGTCTGCTTGCAGGCGTCTTGGATAGGCGGCACATTGTCCGGGGAAGTTTTTGGCTTTCTTCCTGGCCACCACCTGCCATTCGCCGCTCTTGTTGGTCACGAGACTGCGTAGGTTGTGCTTGTTTTCCGCCATCCTTCTCCGGTGCTGCCGGTTGCTGCTTGACCGGTTGGGCTGGTTGGGCCTTTAGGGCCGGATTCTTGGTTGGGCACGCTGTGCCACGTGCTCCGTCGACCCGCAGACCCAAACAGCACGGCTTCCTGCCTTCTACGATGACGAAGATGGCGCGACCCCTGCAGGTGAGGATGTTGGGGATCTTTGCGATGTTTTCCTTGTCCAGGGTCACCTGCAGGGTCATGTTCTGTGAGGAATCCTGCTTGTTCTGCAGCGAGGAGACTTCGGCCACCCTTCCATATTGCACGAAGAAGGCGCCGACGTGATCTTCATCAATGTCCATGTAGACGCCGTGCAGCGTGTGATTTTCACCTTTCGTGCCCATGTACTCCGTGTGGAACTGGAGCGTTTTGGTTTCCAGAACCACGCCGATTAAGTTCTTGGCTTCATCGGTGAGCCGAGCAGGACGTCCCACGTGGTGTTGTTGCTTCTCGCCACGGCCCTGGCTCTGATCTTCAGCAGTCTGCAGTCCTCCTCGAACGTATCCCCGGGGACGCCGATCAGTTTCTTGGTCTTCAGGTCCTTGGTGATCAGGGTGATGACCCTCGCCTCGATCTGCGCCAAGTGGTCCGGCTTCGAGACGAGCTCTCGTCCTTCTGATGTAGTCCGCGTAATCCTTTTGGATGGACTGCACAGTCCTCGTCCTTACGCGTGATCTTCTTGCCTCCTTTCCACCTCCAGAGGTCGAGGGTAAGGGGGACGCTGGTGTTGCTGCTGCTGCTGCTGCTGCTGCTGTCCGTGCCGGTGGGGGTGTTGTTGCTGGCAGTTGCCGCCGGCATCGACGCTGCCGCAGATCCGGTCGCTGGAGCAGGTTTGGCTGCTGCTGCTGCTGCACGTTTGGTTGCTGGTGCCGGTGCAGTCGCCGCTGCTGGATTGGTCGTTGCTGCAGGTGCAGTCGCCGCTGCTGGATTTCATCGCCGCCGTGCGCAGTCGCCGCTGCTGGGGTGGTCGCTGCTGCAGGTGCAGTCGCCGCCGCTGGTCTGGTCGCTGCTGCAGGTGCAGCTGCTGCTGCTGGGGTGGTCTCTCGCTGCAGGAGAAAGGCTGCCGTCGCTGGTCCGGCTGCTGCTGGCCAGTGTGGCCGCCGCCGCCTCCGCTGGTGTGGGGGAGCCGAATACATGCCTCCCACTCGGTCATGGTGCGGGCTATGACGTCGTCGTCGTTCAGCCACACAACATACAATCTCCTCCACCGACGCCGTGGTGGAGGCCGATTTCCCCCGGTCCTTCTGGTGGCCATGCCACGGGGAAAGTGACCGATCACCGGACAACTCTTCTGGTGTTTCGCGTTTTCGAAGAAACCGCTACTTTACGCTGGCCTGAGCAATGAACTCGGGCTGGAAATCAGTTGTCCACAGGACAAAGTGCGAGCAGATATCACTGCGGAACAACCACTTCCACTAGGCTCTTCCAACGAACAGGAAGGCCAGGGCCGTGGCCATGCCGCCGAGGTGGACAACTGCTTCCTGGGTGTTTCGCGTTCCGAAGACCACTACTTTACGCTGGCCCGAGCACAAACTCGGGCTGGAAAACAGTATGTCCGAGAGACAGAGTGCGAACAAATAACACGGAGGAACAATGCTCCACTAAGCTCCCACAACACAAAATCCACACAAACAAAAGTCTGGGGAAGTGGCTGGTTTTATTTATTCATTTTTACATGAATTATGGCTCAAGGCCGAAAGGTGGGAGGGGGAACAAAACTTGGGGTGGTCTTCAGTTACTATGTCCTATACCTAGCTAATCAGAATCACGACCCATGCGTACGTTACAATGATTCTCATTCACCATAAGAATTTGTCCATCAACACTCGTACTTATCTAGCACCAAAATATCGCAAAAACATACCGGGGACCTACAAAAACGCCCCAAATGTACATAAAAATTTGTGATTATTTACAAAAATTGATTTTAAAATTTGTACATAAAAATTTGTGACTATTTACAATTATAGTACAAAAATAGATTTTAACATTTGTAATACGAGATGATATGATGGGAGGGGTATGAAGAAACAAAAATCCCCAAAACAAAAAACAATTTCAAATGAATATTTATACAAAATGTTAGTAAGACCCAAATATTACCCTCGTAATTAAAGAGCTACTGTATTCTGCCCGTAGAGACAAAACTGGGCCGCTCTCCCTTTTCTAAGGGGAATGGAGAAGCTGGGTACAAAAATAAATTGGACTGAGAATATATAAGGCTGACCCAGCCGAGAATAAAACGGGACAAAATAATAATGGACAGGAATCTCGGGAACTGGATCATAACAAAAGCAATGGAGCTGGAACAGGCCAGGACAAATACATTCACTCACATTAACTAGGTATACAAAAGAAAGCTAACCTAACCGCGGAGGGGTTCCAGAGGAATCCACCCTGATGTGACTTGGCAGAACTAAAAAAGGAAAAATCAAGGCTAGCCCGGTCACACGAACCAGGCTCGCTGCATATATCCACCTTTTGCTAAAGTCTGTCGGTGCAGCCGTTTCCGTTCAGTTCTAATCTTCATTTTGAGCTGGTGCTCAAAATATCGGATTAGATCCCGATCCGAAAGACGACCTCCCCGCAAGACTCTCCAGACGCGTCATCCAAATCACCATTCTAGCCGTGGCCAGTAGCGATACAGAAACACCATCCGCTTCTCACACCAGAGTACGGGGGCGACACATTGTCCACAGCGTATGCGATCAATGAGCACAAGCTCCCGCGGCGAGATACGAGCAGTCAACTCGCCGACACGCGCTCACAATGGGCGAACGTGCGCGAACAATGGAAGAAGGCGTGCGCCGACGTCTCCTTAATTCCAAGGTTGCAACGTTCACAATCTGGCAAATCCGCCAGGCCCATTGCGAAACGCTTGTCATTGAGCGACAAACCATTCCGAGCCAATCGCCAGGTCAGAGAAAACCCAGAGTTGCTGAGCCAATCCGCACCTGGCGCCCAAGACCAATGAGAGCGGTACCCACTCTCGACATGCCGAGCTTACTCCACAGCTTATCCTCTGCGGCACCTCCACCAATCCCTGATAGAAGAGCTTTCCTAGGCTGTGAAAGGTCACTGATCGGAACGCCTGTAAGGCCGCCAGACATTCGAGCAGGACTTCGGTCGCACCCAAGGCCTGACGGTCAGCCATAGGGTCGGGGGGAGCGATGCAGGCAAGGGAACATGTCCCTCACCACCTCTTGCAAGCAACCGATCTTCTCCACCAGCGCGCTCGAGAAAATGCCAACCTCGAAGCGAGCACGTGGCTCCCGGGCGTGGCATTCCCAGACCCCCTTGACACGGACGAGGCAACAGACTCCTTTGTTTAATCTGGTGTGTTTGCGTCCTCTCCACAGGCAGGAGAATAGCAAACGCTCGAGCGCCTTCTCATGATCGTCACAAAGGGGAAGTACCGACAGCCGGTAAAGGATCATGGAAAGAGGTATGTGTTGCACACCTCTGCCAAGCCCTTCACGGAGAGACCCCGTCGACGCCAAACCTTGACCGACGCGCCGACCTTTGCCAGTACTTCAGACCAGTTTTTCTCCAACCGTAAGTCCGGACCGAACCAAACTCCGAGGAGCTTGACTGGCCCGTCTGTCCAGTCGAAGGGCCCCGGGAGGGAAACACCCTAAGCGCCTAACCGCAAGCTGGAAGACTTGTCGCAGTTAATTCTGGCCCCCGTCACCTTCTCGTACCGTACAAGCGCTCAAGGTACTGCCTCCCCATGTCCCTGCGGGAGGACACAAAGGTCGTTACGTCATCGGCGTACGCGGAAACCCCGGCTCGAGCTCCGCCAGGGCTCCCTGCGATTCCACGTAGGACCGGACCTATTCGTCTCGTCCCCTTAGCCGGCGAAGGAGGGGCTCCAACGCCAGGACGTAAAGTAGAAGACAGTGGACAACCCCGTCGGACCGACCCAGACAGCGCGAAAGCGCCCGACAGCTTCCCGTTCACCCGTACCACAGCCTTGGGGAGCGATACAGAAGGTTAATCCAGCGGCTGAAGTCGTGGTTTGAATCCGGCGGCCTGCAGGACAGCAGCCAGGTAGCCATGGTCAATCCTATCAAATGCCTTGGACCGATCCAAATTGATCAGCGCGGCCTCATCGTCGTCTTCTACACCCTCTACGATCGTGCGAATCAAGTGCAGGTTGCTTCGAATTGCTCGTCCTTCACAGAACAAGTTCGATCCGGTCCCAACAGAGACTCGGCAACTAGCTGCAAGCGATTCGTCAGGATCTTCAGCCAAAATCTTAACTCTGTGTCGGCAGAGTTAAGGGCCTGTAATCATCTAGTTCCTCCAACCTTCTTTGCCTTTTCTCAACAGCGTGATCACGCCCCTGGTGATCCGACCGGGGATGGACCCCTGCCGAAACCAGTGGTTGAACACGACAGCCAAGGAGCGGCGAAAAGGTGCGACATCCTCGGGCACATTTCATAGGGCAAACCATCCAAGCCTGGCGACTTGCCTCTGCCGACCTTCTTTTCAAAGCCACGTAGATTTCGTCCTCCGTATCTCCTTCGCAGCTAGCCGCTTCAGCCGGCAAAGCCGGGGAAAGTCAGCC
Organism: Ascarosepion bandense; assembly: GCA_037127315.1. Classification (NCBI taxonomy): domain Eukaryota; kingdom Metazoa; phylum Mollusca; class Cephalopoda; order Sepiida; family Sepiidae; genus Ascarosepion; species Ascarosepion bandense. The sequence continues at coordinate 31,672 of JBBBDQ010012779.1, forward strand.
AAATAGCTGCGAAACTCCCTGCCTACGGAGTCCAGGCTCCTGGTAAATCGGTGTTCGAAATGCACAAGCCGGAACGCCTCGCACATGTCGTTGGTGGACCTTAGAGATGTCCCTCCGGTCGCGTACCTCTCGAATGTACCGGTCGCCGGCCTGGCGAATTTCTTCCTTGCGCAGTTCTGCGCCCATGTTCACAGCTTTGAAGATATCTTGCTTAACTTAGCCCTAATTACTCGACCCATGTAGCGCCCGCTAGTCGAGCTCCAGGCCTCCCTGGCTAAGGCTATCTCTAGGGGATCCTCCAGCCTCCGCCCGGGTGAAATTAGCACTAAGTGTCTTTGCCTCCGCAGCCTTATCTAGGTTGAGCCGCTGGCCATATTTGGTGGCGAAAGACCCAATGGTGTCCTAAGGTTAACCCACCACCTACTCCCAATGACTCGCCCAGTTAATTCCCGCTGAACTGCTTTACTGGTCACGAAAGTCCCGTCTGTCCAATAAGGACTGATTGAACTTCCAATAACCAGCCAACCTAGGCCTAAAGTCTAATACGACCCGGGCACAAACGAGTTTGTGGTCCGAGTAGCTCAGCCAGTGGAACGTTGGACATTCTAAGAAGCTCTGCGTCGGCTTCTCTGACTAACATCCTATCCAGGTACGCGGATACCCGGGTAGAAGGCTAACTATGCGTCCACGTCCACATGCTCCCATCCGGATGATCGACCCGGTATCTATCGACGAGACCAAATTCGCCGATCAGATCAACCAGGGCTACGATCACCACCTCACCCGCTAGCGCCCCTTCCTCTATCCCATTTGGGGGGTTAGGACGGCATTCTAGTCCCCAACCAAGATTAGCCGTGTTGAATGCAATGCGATGCTCCAACAGCCGAAAGAAAGACACGCCTACCCGGGACATTAAGTATAAACCGCAATCAGCCGGAACGATCTGCTTTTCACTGCAATATCTGCCACGATCAGCCGGCCCTCGGCACCGACATGGACAAGGTCGATCCTCGCGTCCAGGGCACGCTTGACCAGCAAAGAACACCCTGGCATGCCGGCCCTATATGCCGAATAGACGACATAGTCGTTAGACAGCAACATACGAGTCGACTTCGCAAACAAAGTGAGTTCCTCTTGGATCGCGGCCACATCCACGTTGAACGACAAGAGGTCACGAAGCAGGCGAGCCGCTCTACCCCGATCCCTCAGGCCATTCGCATTTCTAAGCTGGTTATCTTAATAGACATGATTTAGTTCTGAAAAGGAAAAACAACAAAAACATGCAACAAAAATACTAGTCGTAAGACACGGGACGGAAACTTTGAAGCAGATAGGACCCCGACGGACTGTCCTAGGGAACCCGTTCCTACATCGGACGTAATCCGTCCGTCTAGGACAATGCCAACGTCCGTGGGGTATGTTAGTTTTATACCCTATAGAGACTGGGGTGGAGTAAAACAGGGGACCTCCCTGAACAATTTTTTTCCATTTTTGAGTTCAGGTGTGTTGTGCTGAACTGCGGTAACTTTTGGCAAATGTCTCTTTGCTTGTGGATGTGATCCCAGACCCTCAGGTTGCCACTGGTGTTCCTCACCAGGGTGATGACACCTGGGGCCTGGGGAAAGTTTCTGGGATTTTCAGTGTTCTTGCCCTCCACTGAGGTCAGCCTCAGCAGGGGCTTTAAGAGTTTTCGCCTCTGAGATGACCACTCAGAGGCAACGTCCTCACCACTTTAAGGAGTGCTTCCCTTGGGGGCAGGGTTTTTTTCTTTTTTGCCTGGAGAGGGAGGACAGAGGAGGAGGGGAGGAGTGGGGGTTAAAGCACAAGATTTCAGGGGGGTCAGTTTAAAGACTGGGGACTGGGAGGCTTTTATGGGGATGAAGGAAGACTTCTACCTTAGTGCATAAGTCTGTTTAACCGGAGACACTGCAGAGAGCGATTTTTTCGCCTGCGCCCTTTCGTTGCCCGGCTCCTTCTCCCGGCCTTTGTGTTGTTGTGCTGCTCCTCTGCCCTTCTTCCTCTCTCCCACGTTTCAGGGAGGGTGTCCTTGTACTTCCATTTGCTGGGGGGAAGGACTCCCTCTTGCCTTTCTCTGTTTGGGAGGAGACACCCCTTGGTTTTGCCGGCGCCTTCTTCGCCGGGGACTCCTTAGGGTTCAGGAGTCGACAGCCCACCGGGGTCTGCTTGGCAGGCGTCTTGACAGGTGGCGGCACATTGTCCGGGGAAGGTTTTTTGGCTTCTTCCGCCACCACCTGCCATTCGCCGTTCTTGTTATCACGAGACTGCGTAGGTTGTGCTTGTTTTCCGCCATCCTTCTCCCTGCGCCGCTGGTTGCTGCTTGGACCGGTTGGGCTGGTTGTGGGCCTTTAGGGCCGGATTCTTGGTTGGGCACGCTTTTGCCACGTGGCCCGCCGACCCGCAGACCCAACAGCACGGCTTTCCTGCCTTCTACGATGACGAAGATGGCGCGACCCCTGCAGGTGAGGATGTTGGGGATCTTTGCGATGTTTTCCTTGTCCAGGGTCACCTGCAGGGTCATGTCTCCCGTGAGGAATCCTGCTTTCGACCGCAAGGCGAGGAGAGACTGGCCACCCTTCCATATTGGACGAAGAAGGCGTGCCCATTGTCCTCAGCAATGTCCATGGGGACGCCGTGCAGCGTGATTTTCACCTTTCTTCGTGCCCATGTACCCTGTGTGGAACTGGAGCGTTTTGGTTCTCCAGAACCACGCCGATCAAGTTCTTGGCTTCTTCGGCGGAGCCGAGCAGGACGTCCCACGTGGTGTTGCTTCTCCTCGCTACGGCCCTGGTTTGATCTTCAGTGTCTGCAGTCCCTCTCGAACGTATCCCCAGATGATCGCTTGGTTCTCAGGTCCTTGGTGATCAGGGTGATGACTTCGCCTCGATCTGCGCCAAGTGGTCCGGCTTCGAGACGAGCTCCGTCCCCCTGATGTAGTCCGTGTAATCCTTTTGGATGGACTGGTAATAGTCCTCGTCCTTACGCGTGATCTTCTTTGCCTCCTTTCTCCACCCAGAGGTCGAGGGCAAGGGGGACGCTGGTGTTGCTGCTGCTGCTGCTGCTGCTGCTGTCCGTGCCGGTGGGGGTGTTGTTGCTGCAGTTGCTGCCGGTCTGGACGCCGCTGCAGATCCGTCGCTGGAGCAGGTTTGGCTGCTGCTGCTGCTGCACGTTTGGTTGCTGGTGCTGGTGCAGTCGCCGCTGCTGGATTGGCTGCTGCCGCTGCAGGTGCAGTCGCCGCTGCTGGATTGGTCGCTGCTGCAGGTGCAGTCGCCGCTGCTGGGGTGGTCGCTGCTGCAGGTGCAGTCGCCGCTGCTGGTCTGGTCGCTGCCGCAGGTGCAGTCGCCGCTGCTGGGGTGGTCTCTGCCGCAGGTGCAGTCGCCGCCGCTGGTCCGGTCGCTGCTGACAGTGTGGCCGCCGCCGCCTCCGCTGGTGTGGGAGCCGAACAGCATGCTCTCCCCACTCGGTCATGGTGCGGGCTATGACGTCGTCGTCGTCTGCGTTCACACAGTTGCCAGCCCTCCACCGACGCCGTGGTGGGAGTGCCGACTTCCCCGGTCCTTCTGTGGCCATGCCAAAGTGCGACCGATCACCGGACAACTTCTTTCTGGTGTTTCGCGTTTTCGAAGAAACCGCTATTTTACGCTGCAATAAATTACAATGAACTCGGCTGAAATCAGTTGTCCAAGAGACAAAGTGCGAGCAGATATCACTGCGGAACAACTACTCCACTAGGCTCTTCCAACGAACAGGGGGGAAGCGGCTAGGCCGTGGCCATGCCACGAGGCGGACAACTGCTTCCTATGTTTCCTGCGTTCCGAAGAACACTACTTACGCTGCCACCCGAGCAATAAACTCTGCTGAAAACAGTATGTCCGAGAGACAGAGTGCGAACAAATAACACGCAGGAACAAATGCTCCACTAAGCTCCCCACAACACAAAAATCCACACAAACAAAAGTCTGGGGGGAAGTGGTTGAAGCCATTTATTCATTTACATGAATTATGGCACAAGGCCGAAAGGGTGGGAGGGGGAACAAAACTTGGGGTGGTCTTCAGTTACTATATCCTATACCTAGCTAATCGGATTCACGACCCATACATACGTTACAATGATTTCATTCACCAGTAAGAATTTGTCCATCAACACTCGTATCATTCAGCACCAAAATATCAAAACATACTGGACTCCACAAAAACGCCCCAAATGTACATAAAAATTTGTGATTATTTACAAAAATAGATTTTAAAATTTGTACATAAAAATTTGTGACTATTTACAATTATAGCACAAAAATAGATTTTTAACATTTGTACATGAGATGATATGATGGGGAGGGGTGAAGAAACAAAAAATCCCAAAACAAAAACAATTTCAAATGAATATTTATACAAAATGTTAGTAAGACCCAAACACACCCTCGTAATTAAAGAGGCCACTGTATTCTGCCTGTAGAGACAAAAATCAGCCGCTTTCCCCCTTTCTAAGGAATGGAGAAGCTGGGTACAAAAATAAATTGGACTGGAGAATATATAAGGCTGACCTGGCCGAGAAACAAAACGGGGCAAAACAACAATGGTCAGGAATCTCGAACTGGATCATAACAAAAGCAATGGAGCCGGGAACAGGCTAGGACAAATACATTCACTCACATTAACTAGGTATACAAAAGAAAAGCTAACTCAACTGCAGGAGGGGTTCCAGAGGAATCCACCCTGATGAGACTTAAGAGAACTAAGAAGAAAATCAAGGCTAGCCCCGGTCATACGAACCAGGCTCGCTGCATATATCCACCTTGTTAAAGTTCGTCGGTGCAGCCGTTTCCGTTCAGTTCTATCTTCATTTTGAGCTGGTGCTCAAAATATCGGATTAGATCCTGATCCGAAAGACGACCTCCCGCAAGACTTCAGACGCGTCATCCAAATCACCATTCTAGCCGTGGCCAGTAGCGACAGAAACACCATCCGCTTCACACCAGAGTACGGGGGCGACACATTGTCCACAGCGTATGCGCGATCAATGAGCACAAGCTCCTGGCGGCGCGAGATACGAGCAGTCAACTCGCCGACACGCGCCCACAACGGGCGAACGCGCGAACAATGGAAGGCGTGCGCCGACGTCTCCTTGATTCCAAGGTTGCAACGTTCACAATCTGGCAAATCCGCCAGGCCCATTGCGAAACGCTTGTCATTGAGCGACAAACCATTCCGAGCCAATCGCCAGGTCAGTGAGGAACTCAGAGTTGCTGAGCCAATCCGCACCTGGCGCCCAAGACCAATGAGAGCGGTACTCCACTCTCGACATGCCGAGCTTACTCCACAGCTTATCCTTCACGGCACCCTCCACTAATCCCTGATAGAAGAGTTTCCTAGGTTGTGAAAGGTCACTGGACCGTGGAATGGCCTGTAAGGCCGCCAGACATTCGAGCAGGAATTTCGGTCGCACCCAAGGCCTGACGGTCAGCCATAGGGTCGGGAGCGATGGTATGCGCGGAACATGGTCCTCACTACCCCCCGCAAGCAACCGATCTTCCTCCAACGCGCGCCTGAGAAATGCCAACCTCGAAGCGAGCACGTGGCTCCTCAAGTGTGGCATCCCCAGACCCCCTTGACACGGAGCTGGAGGCAACAGACTCCTTTGTCGACCATGTGTTTGCGTCCTCTCCACAGGCAGGAGAATAGCAAACGCTCGAGCGCCTTCTCATGATCGTCACAAAGGGGAAGTA